>CM076582.1:139088906-139371406 GCA_034641835.2 Pinus albicaulis
CCTGTTGACGGGAAAATATGTCCGGCCAACAGTAGGGGATCTCCCCGGTAGAAAGTCCCAATTAGACTTTGAACCGTTTGGAGTAGGGATCCCGTCCGGGGTGTGGGTCCGGCTACCGCTTAAATGACATTCTCTTCGGTCTCGAACAACCTGGTTGAAACTGCAAACATACACTCATTCACATGATACAAAATACATGACTGATGTATCAAACCAATATATGACACTGTGCGTAGCAAGGTAATAGACGAAATGCATACGCCCGAAATTATCGTTAGCAACACATCTATAAGTGTGCATGCAAGATAATACGACCACCAAAACGAGTTCTTAATGGCGAAGATCCTACTTCGTTATCTCCGAAGATATAACGAAATACTAATAAAACGAGTTCATTAACATTCATCATACAAGTAAATAGTAAACTTGACATCATCAACACAATCACCAGATAGCTATGGAGCGTGAATGATACTAACTAATAACAAGGATTCATTAATCAAACGATACAAGGCATGTACGTGAATACACACGGTGTTGTCACATTAAAACACATCATCCAATCAAGGGGTTTTATACAGTATTATTATTACATATGCCAAGAGTATGGTTCTTCAATTACAATGCAATATTGCTCTTGATCCTAAAAGAAAGCCCTTAACTACTTAACCGCGGTATGTTTATAGATTCGAAACACGCCCTTTGGAAGCTCGACGCTTCAACTTCCCGACGGTTCGGCTTCCTGAGCCGCTGCCGTTTATGCGACTCGCGACTTAGGTGCGATGCGACACAGAGCCTGGAGTCTGCCTGCGACTCGACACAGTGCGGTGCGACCTGCGACCTGGGGACGGTCGCGACTTGCGCCTGAAAAGCTTAGCTATGGAGGTGGTTGTGTGATTGAGGTTTCTGGAATGTCAACTTTCTTGCCCTTGAGGAAATCTCGCCAAGTCTGGTAATCCGCTGCTATAGGGGCGACAAGAGGGGTTTCCTCTTTTATTCGATGCATACATTCTAGGGCATTAGGTATCAGAGTCTCCTTCTTCTGAGAGATCAGGATTGAGAGGGAGGCAAGCTTGGTATAGATTTGTACTGGAGTGACAAGCAACCGATTTAGGTTCTCTTGTGATGCCTCGAATTCTGGTGCGGCAGCAGCTTGTCTCACGGGTTGTAGAAAAGACTAAATTTCCTGCTCTACCTGCTCCCAATCTTTAGTTTCATCCAGTGCCCTTAATGACAGAATGTGATGAAGAGCGTTCATGGAGTCAATACCACTGATCAGGTGATTATATGCAGACATCACTTTGTCCAAATCTTTGGCCAGCTTGTCTTTGGACTGCATATTCATCCGAATTTGTACTTTGGCGTCTTGTGTATGACTCAAATCCTTCCTAGGCACATGTTCGGGAGCTTGCTGATACTGCGCTGTCCAGTTTATCATTTTGTCCAAAGCTACCGAGGCTTCCCTAAGCTGCTCATGCTTCTGTTTGGTTTCATCTCGTGCCTCTGCCAACGGGGCCACTGTTTGTTTTAGGGTGAGCATTTCCTTATATACTTGCCTCATGGTCATTTCCAACACATCACACTCTTTCCTGACTGCCAGTGGGACCTCATTCACTTGGGCGGGCTTACTTTGGAGCTGTAGCATCTCACTTTCTAGTCTTGATTTCTCCTGCTCCGCTGCTTTTAGCCTGTTCTGTAGGGAAATAATCTCCCTGCTCATTCTAGTGACATTTTCCTCCGTGGCCGCGGCAAAAGCGGTGCCTGCTGACGCTATCATTACAGGATTAGTCCTTGTATCTGGGACTATGTCCTTTCCAGTGGTGACCGTAGATATGGCGGGATGGCTTTGCGCCAAGGATTTCCTTTTCTCTTGCCGTATTTTGAAAGAGAATTGGTCAAATGTCAATCTGGTCAGGTCGAAGACTTCTTCTTCTTGCTCCCCGAGAAAATCATCAACATTTAGGGTACTTTTCGCGCCACCTGAAGGAATCTCCAGGGGAGATATGTCAATGTTGTCTATTAGCTCGTCTTCCTCATCCTGTGTTTGACCCTTTTCTTTCTCCTTTTGTCGGCGCTCGGCTTCTGCCTTGTCGTGTTCCTCCTTCTTCCTGCGTTCTGTCTCTGCCTCTGCTTCCTTTTCAGCTTTTCTCTTTCGCTCTGCCGCGGCGGCTTGTTCTGCCTTCTTTTGACGATCGACTTTGTCGAGTTCTTCCTTAAGTGCTTGTTCTGCCGCCGCCTGTGCCTCCTTTTCCTGTCTTTCCTTTTCCTCTTCCTTCTTCCTTTTCCGCTCTGTCCTGGCATCCTCCTTCATTTTCTTTTCCTCTTCCTTCTTGGCTTGGGCTTCTGATCCGAGGTGTCAGGCCCTGTACTGGTCCGTGTTCTCTTATCTTTGGAGGAAGAAGAGCCTCCTATTTTATGGCTCCTATCTTCTAAATTCTGGTGATCCTCTTCTTCTCGGTCCGAGTCGATCCCCGGAGCTGGCTGCCTGTCTGCGTTGTACCAGTTTCTTTTTTCGTCCTCTGCCGGGCGCTCGACATGCTGGTAACTCCATTTAAAATTGGCCCTTTTACAATGCTCAGGAACTATCCTGACTGGGTCATAAGTTCGGCAATCCAGATTTCTAAAGTGGTAACCTTTTATCTCTTCCCCTTCACGCCCTACTTCTCTGAAGTCCTTGAATGTATAAGCACCAATGGTGAGGGGTAGAGCGGGCCAAGGTTTCTTCTTCCCTTTGGAAAGGACATTGGAGAAGCCCGAGGTCATCTGGAAACATACCTCCTGCATGAGCACCTTATCGGTGATAAACTTAGGCAGAGCATGTGGTGCTTTGAATGTGCCAAATACTCGGATGATTGTAAATTCGGCGAGTGGAAACCAATGCGCCACCTGACCTAGTGTCTCCATTGCTCGCCAAGACATGCAGGGGGTGTCTTGACCAAATAGTTTCCCGTAAAGGGCGGGAATGAATATATGAGAGATTTGCTCAATATCTGACTTGTACCTGGATTCCCAGAATACCTTGGTCTGCAAATGGATTGCCTGGGTCTGTTCGGAGTCCCAGTTATGTGGCCATCCCTCAACATGCAGCTGGGCACAGACAGCATCTAATAGATACGAAGCCATATAGAATTCTGATGGCGCTCCCTCATCTGGGGCTAAAGCTGAAGCCAAATTTGTGTGCATGGAGCCCATTAATATACCATCCCAATTGAATCGGGAAAAGCCGTGCACCGGCTATTGTTCCATAATGGTCGCCATGCCCGCTGGAAAGTGGTGGTGGCGTCTCAACACCGTACACTCGCACAAAGATGGTGCTACTAACTACACTTTCCTCGGGGATCGCCACCGGGTACTCCTGGTCTTTCTTGATTTTGAATTTATCTGGTTCTGCCCACCATTTTTTCGATTGTATCAACCATCGTACTTCATTTAAAACCATCTCAGGGTAAAATTTACCCCCAAGCTGGGGTAGCGAGCAGACCCGCTTTTGAGCTCTCCAACGTTGCACAAGCTTTACCTCCACTATCTCGGATTGCGAAATTCTTGGGATCCGTCTTCTGTATGATCCAGTCTAACATTTCTGGGCACGGAAAGATGGCGGGATGTGCCCCTGCTAGGTGCAATTTGGATCTCTTGACCTTTAGGTATACTTCCCGGTCTGGGAGATCTTCTGGTATGGCGAACTCGTGGTATACTTCATACCACCTAAGGCTGTCCTCCTTTGCGAAGGTGCAAAGAGTGTCTCTGTATATTGGTGGAGGAGATGTTTGTATGCTCAGGTACACAGGTCGGTTCCGCTCCAAATTCACCGTTGTATTCAGTAGAGAATCTCAGGATGAGAAAGACATGATGATAACGGGCAAAATACAGTCTAAACAAGGTGAGTTTAATTAATCGTTTTCTCTGGGTCGCAGTGGTCGCCGATTAACAAAGAATTAATATTAAGCACTGCGACCCTGCGACCAGGCCACAGGCCTGCAGTCGCCACCGTAGAGTAGCGCGACCTGCGACCCGCGACGTCGCCGGGTCGCAGTCGCACGACCGCGGTTTCGAAGGCAAGCGGCTTGCGATAAACTCTTCCTAACGGGAAACATACGCAAATGAAAGGGTCTAACCGAGATAGGGCACAGCCATGAGGATCTGGGGAAGACAAAGGAGACCTTGGGGTTTATGAGAATCAAAACAAAAATAAAACTCAACAGAAAACCCTACCTCCTCACCAGCAAGCAATTAATACCATGGGGTGGCTAGACTTTAGCAAGAAATGCTGGGGAAGGAAACACAGGGAGGAAATGGCAACTTACCCGGAAGAAAACGCGCCAGTCGACCTGTCAGAGCAATTCCACGATTTTCGCTGCGAGTCACAAATGCGACCTAGCGACCTGCCCTTATAAAAAGGAGTCGCACGTACGAGCATCAAATGAGGTCGCAAGTCGATAGTTTGCGACCTTTCGCAGGTCAAAGTGAGTCGCGAATTCCCACCATACTGCGACTTGCCACCTTGCGAATTGTCACTGGGTCGCAAGGTCGCGAATTTCCCCGACTTCCGATCATACTCCGGGCGACCTTAGGGTCGCAGAGTCGCATAGGTCGCATGGGTCGCAAATCGTGGATTCGCGACTTAGCAACTTGCTCTTAAAAAATTTACTTAGCTTCTTCTTCTAGTTTCAAAGGGGCTCCAAAAAATTTAGAAGTGTGTGTTATTATCTTTTTTGTATTTTTTGGAGGGTGTTGTAGGGGCTACAACAAATGGCGATTCACTGGATGAATACAGAGTCTCTGCCGATGACAGGTCGATGAGGGAGGAGGGAGGGGCTTAATACCAGCTTGTTCTTTTACCTCAGAGTTTACACCTTCCTTCCTTTGTCACCTCGCATCGTTGCCTGGCCTTCTGGCTTATTGGGTGCAGATCAACCGAATTTTAACTTTTCGTGCTCCAGGATCGGAAGGGTTGGAGAAACCTTGGAGAACTGCCGGGTCCGGTACAATTATTTCGTCCTCATGGTGTTGCTCCGCTGCCAGCGAACCTCTCGGCTCCGGCGGAGTCACTGCCTAAGGAGTCATGAACGTTGCTCCGCTGCCAGCGAGCCTAGTCAGTACCCCGGCGGAGTCGTTACATCACCTCTCTGCGCAGGAAGCCTTTCTCAATCCTTTACCCTTTATTTGTGTGCGATTGCACTTATTTGAGAATGTGCTTGTAGCACTTATTTAGATGGGCATATTTTGCCTGGGCGGATGAGGGATCCCGACTTATTTTGCTTGCAGAGAGGTTGCTCCTGGTCTTAATATGAGGACTTGGGTTTTTCCCGGATGATCTGCAATTCTCTTGAGTTAGCCCTGTTCCCTCATGATCCGGTTGCTGCTATATAAGACCTTTTCTGCCTGCACCTTTCAAAGCCGTTAGGTGGTTCCTTATGCTTGAAGACTTCAGCAGGGCCGTGTACTATCCCTTGGTGCCCATTACAAGCGGGTTTTGACTGCTCCGTGTTTTGTGGGAAGGGCCTTTCATCAGCATAGAACCTATCAAAGAGTGAGCCAGTTGCGATAGCTTATACAAGGTCCTCCTCGTAGATTTTTAGAGAAAGAAATTTTTTATTTTTATTTTATTTTTATTTTTTTTATTTTTTATTTTTTATTTTTTTTAATTTATTTTTATTATTATTATTATTATTATTATTTTTTATTTTTTTTTGACAAGAATAACAAAACCGACCTTTATAGTACACGGGCAGAAACAGCCCACTGAGGGCTACTCAAGTAAAATAGTGTTTGAGGTCATGCCCATTTACCGGGAGGACCTCGACTCTTCCTTCCAGAGTTTGCAATCAGAATGTATGGGGACCTACCTTTTCTTTAACCTGAAAGGGGCCTATCCATAGTGCTTGAAATTTGGCATGTTTTCCTTTTTCTTCGTGAGCTTTATCCCACTTTAGGACAAGATCTCCTATTTCAAATTTCTTATCTCCTGCAGACTTTTTATCGAACCATTTCTTGATCCGTCTTTGGTGGATGGCGAATTTCTCCCGGGTTTTCTGCCTTTCCTCTTCTAATTTCAGCAGGGTGTCAATGCGGGTTTGCAAGGCGGGGCAAGGGGTACCATGACACTCTTGAGACAACTGTAGAGCAGGAAGAGACAAATTGGGTGGGAGGATAGCTTCTTTCCCATACACAAGAAAATATGGTGAGGTTCCTATTGAGGACTTAGGGGTGACGCGATCAGCCCAAAGTGCATTTTGGAGAGCATTATGCCAGTTGCGTTGGTGAGACAGAAGGGTCTTTTTAATGATTCGAATTAGATTTTTATTTGTTGATTCTGCTAGACCATTTCCTTGGGGATAGTACTTTGTAGAGTGTTTAAGAACAATGCCATTTTCCAAAGCAAAATCATATAATTTAAAAGATGAAAAATACGTTGCATTATCAAACACCAAGGAAGTTGGAACGCCAAACCTGGTAATGATGGAATGAGTGACAAATTGCATTACCTCCTGATCGTTGATTTGGCGTAATGGCACTGCTTCAACCCACCTGGTGAAATAATCAGTGGTCGTCAGAATGTACCTGTGTTGCTTAGAAGAGTGGGGTAAGATCTCACCAATGACGTCCAGACCCCATTGTTGAAAAGGTTCTTCTACTGCTACTGACAACAAAGGGGCAGCGGGGCGCGCTTCTCGGCTTGCGAATTTCTGGCATTGAATGCACTTCCGAACATATGCGTGGGCATCTCTGAAAAGAGTTGGCCAATAATAACCTGCTCGCATTATTTTATGAGCCGTAGTATCCCCGGCAAAATGACCTCCTGCTGGTCCATCATGCAGCTCGATTAAGATTTTCTGAGCTTCATCATATTCCAAGCAGCGTAACATGACCCCATCGGAATGTTTCTTGAAGAGCTTCCCTTGGATTATCTGGTAAGACGCAGCTTTGAGTCTGATTGCACGTTTCTGCCGGGCATTTAGAGCGGGGTCCAGTACACCATGCGCTAAATATCCCGAAATATCCGAGTACCAAGAAGGGTTCCTTATCTGAGGTACGACGTCAGTTTGGTACATATCAATTTCTTGCTCCCAATTATCTTCTTCAACCTGGTGGGAACTTGCGGCCTCTGCAGCCATTTGGCATAGACCTTGCCCTTTAACTGTGCGTGCTGGCTTAAACTCTAAGTCATACTCTTGCATACATGCAACCCAGTCCCCTCGTCTCTCGCCCAGCTCCTGCTGCATGAATAGTGATCGAACAGCTGGGTGGGGAACGTAAACCGTGACATGGCTTTTTAAGATGTATGGTCTGAAATGTTTGACCGCTTTATATACCGCATAGGCCTGTTTTTCGATTTCAGGATAATTTAATTTAGCTCCCTGCAAACCAGTGCTCATGAATGAAATGGGGCGCTCGTCATTATTCCTGTCCTTTTGCGTGAGTACAGCTGCTAAGGACGAATCCGAAGCGAAAGTATACAAGCTAAAATCTCTGCCGAAATCTGGGCTCTGGAGGGAAGGTGCTTCGGCTATAGCTTTCTTGATCTGGTCGAAAGCTTCCTTTTCGGGCTGATTCCACTTGAAGGTAGCATTTTTCTTTATCATTCCCTGTAGTGGTTTAACTATCTGGGCGAAATCTGATATAAACTTACGTACAAAATTGATCTTTCCCAAAAAGGACTGCATTGCTTTCTTACTGCTTGGGGGAGGAATCTGAGCAATGGCTTTCGCACATTCTGGATCAACGACAATGCCTTGCTTAGTTATGATATCACCTAGCAGATTTCCTTCCGCTACGGCGAAAATGCTCTTCTTTGGGTTGAGGGAGATACCGTATTTTCTGCACCTTTCGAAGATCTGCCTGAGGTGACGCAAATGATCCCTCCGACGTTTAGAGAACACGGTAACATCATCCAAGTAGACCACCACACTTTGGCCTATCAGACCCCTGAATGCTATATCCATAGCTCTTTGGAACGTTGCTCCTGCGTTGATTAATCCAAAAGGCATACGCCTGAAAGCGAAAGTTCACCACTTAGTCCGAAAGGTAGTCTTTAACCTATCCGGTTCAGCCACCAGTACCTGATTGTAACCAGAGAATCCGTCCAACAGAGAGAACATTTCTGACCCGGACATTGCTTGTAATATTTGCTCCATAGGGGGTACCGGGTAATTATCTTTATTCGAGGCCCGGTTTAAGTTTCGGAAATCCACGCATAAGCGAATTTCACCTGACTTCTTCCGTACCAGAACCAAATTGGACACCCATGTGGAATGGCGAACTTTAAAGATAATGCGTGCATCTAAAAGTTTTTTGAGTTCCTTCAGAATCAATGGTTCCAGCATAGGATGTACCTTCCTGAGCTTTTGTTGGAAAGGTTTTACATTTTCTTTGATGGGTATCACATGTTGTATGATTCGAGTATCGTATGTGCGTAATTCCTCATATGTCCAAGCGAACACGTCACGATATTTGCGAAATAGCTGAGTGAAATCCTGAGCCTCTTGGGGGGTGCAGTCCTTCCCAAGGTTGACGAATTTAGGATTATCCTCTGATCCCAAGTTCACTTGTCGATGGGCTAGGATAGAGCTCTGTACTTTGGCATTTGGGGGCCCACGGAAACGATTTTGCAGATCGAAAAGCTTCTCAAGTGATACAACCCCTTTAGGCATGGGGTTTCCTTTGACTTGCTCGTACTCCTTTTGCATAGCTTGGTCGTGCTCATCTTCATCTATAGCAGCGTCTTTGAATATCTCTGAGTTACACATAAAATCCAGCACCTGTTGATCATCATCGAAAACGCGCAAGTTAGTGATATTGTCTGGCACGGAGGGTTTGTACATAACTTCAATAGAAAAACCGTCCCTCAAAGGGGTAAATCTGGTAGCAGCATTAGCTAGAGTATCCGCCGCTGCATTATGCATTCTTAGAACAGATTTAATTCCAAAAGCGTCAAAAGCAGAAATGAGCCGCCATACCTCTTGCTGATACTCCTTTAAATGTGGAGACAAACAATGAATAGTATTGCGTACCTGCCAAGTGATAATCTCAGAGTCTCCAATGACCTGTAAGCATTTTACCTTCAAATCCAGCGCCTTTTTAAGCCCAAGGATCAAAGCTTCATACTCAGCAGTGTTGTTAGTGCATTGGAACTCCAGCCGACAAGAGACTAAGAATTTTTTCTTATGCGGATCAAGCAAAACGCAGCCAGCGCCAGACCCATCGAGATTTTTGGAACCGTCGTAATACAATGTCCATATGTCACTTTCCGGGCCCTTGGGAGTAGTAGATTTCGGAGGAATTTCGGCTTGGTGTGAGATAGTTTGGGCTTGTTCCTCTGCGACGAGTGCCATTTCAGATTGGACCTCAGAACCTACTGAAGACTGAGGAGGTCGGTAGCATCCAAAAATGGACTCCAGGAAACACATACCGAGTTCCTCTTGGGCAAAGCTGATGGGTTCATTTGTGGCATCCAAATCAGTTACAGTGTGTTTCATGTATGGTTCGCTTTCGACTCTGATTTGGTTATTTCTCCCTTTGTAAGGTAGCCATAAGTGGGACCAATCTGTGGCAAAGTATCCTTGCAACTTGCTAGACCAGTCCCTGCTAAGTAGTACACCATAGGCTTCAGGGATGTCAACAACCACAATATCAATACATTGATGGACCCTAGAGTCGGATGAGAGGCGAATGATGACATTGTTTAATTCTCCAACGGCTGGTACTTGTGATCTGTCCAGTTGAATGATTTTTGCGTCAGTTTTCTCTGGGAGGATGTTGAGTTTCTTGCACACAGATAGAGGCATGACATTCGTGGATGCACCGGAGTCAACGAGACAATTGTGAACGTTGAAGTTAAACATCTCAAAAGACAAGAGGAAGGGAGGAGTGGATCCTCTCGAATTCGTGTTGACAACGTTCACTATAGACTGGATATCTGGACTAGTTTGTGCAGATGTGTTGCTGACAGTTTTCATATTTTGGTTGTTGGCGAAAGCTTTTAGAATAAGTTCCTTTTGATTCGTGATGCGGGCCAGCTCGTATAGTGAGATATTAGCTCTGGTATTTTTCATGTCCTCCACTATGTTGTAGCTAGTATCGGTTTGGGGACCAGGTTCGGTAGTGGTTTTCGAGGATTCCACCGGGAGCTTGGTTTTGTGACTTGCTTTGCTGTTACTATTTGTGGGCTTTTCCGGCGTAGCTTGTCCTTCGTTTCCAGGGGGAAGAATTTTCCTCAGGAAAGCCCTTTTCTTGTCTTCATACGATTGTTTGGGGACAGATCCTTTGCTTCTAAGACTATAGTTTCGAGTGGGCTGACCCTTGGGACTCCCTGCCATGTTGATATCGATGGGAACAAAACTCTCCCCCCCGCGGATTATATCAAAAGTGAGGACAGAGGCTCCTGGTTCCCCATCTAAGAGCGAACCTTCATCTCGATCAGAAACATCATCCTCTGTCTGGTTTCCTGGAGTTTGGTCATCTAAAATTTGGTTAACCACCACGGTCATGCTGCCAATCCATTGTGGGCACGTTTTTTTAGAATGGGCAGCTTGGTGAAAAGAGCAAAAATTGTCTTTCCCTATCTCTTCCACGTTGAGAGCGGCGCTGGAGTTTGACGGAGGTCTGCTGGTGTTGGGATTACTTTTCTTGAAAAAGGGTTTTGGGGGTTTAGTAGTAGTTGAGGTTTCAATGCCCTTTCTCTTTAAGTCAGAGACCTCATTCGTTAGTAGTTTGAGGGTCTTGGCCATACTCTCGAAATCAAAAGTTTCTTTCTCTCTGTTAGGGGTGGAAGAGTGACCTTTTTTATTGATTGGTTTGTGATCATCCTTTCCCTCGTGGTCCATGACTCCTATCGACAACATGTCCTTCTCTACCGCGAGAGCAGCAGCGTAATTTGCTGTAAGGGTAGCGCGGGCCTCACGTTTGACGAAAACGGAAATATCCCTAGGGAGAGCTTTAGTATAGTAGTCGATGGTGATAGAATCGTCCAATGCTAAGTTTGGAGGAAATTTTTGCAATATGGTGGCGAATCGTTGGTTAAAGTCTTTAACTTTCTCTTTTCTATGACACTTGATGGTGCTTAGTTCTGTGAGGAGCATAGAGGGTGTTTTATCTTCTGCAAACTTTTGCAGGAACACACGACGGAACTGGTCCCATGAAGTAATAGAAGCACTGGGTAGGGAACGGTACCAAGTGGCTGCAAGGTTTATAAGAGTGTGTGGGAACAGTCGACATGCGACATCATCAGACTGAACTCTCATGATTTGTAGGGACAGATAGAAACTACTAATATGATCTTCCACAGAGGTACCTTTCTCAGGATCAAACTTAGGAAGATGCTTCTCCAGGTGTCTAGGCATATCATGGAGAGGACCTAAAAGAGCCAATGGGGATTGAGCCATCCAGGCTAAGGGCTGCACCCTCCTGGGGTGCTGATGATATCGGGTTTCTTCCTCGGACTCACTTCCCGTCCCTGACACTGATGCTCCGTCATGATGACGAGAGTGTTCATCTTGGTGTCTTTCACGGTTATTCATGTTTCTAAGATACTCCCAGTTGTGGGGAAGGGGCCTATTTTGGTTTTGGTAGTGATGATGGTTGACGTGGTGTCTTTGGCCGCGAACTATATCTCCTCTGCCTCCACGTCTGTGACCCCTGTTTACTCCACCCTCATTTCTTCGAGGCCTGTTTCCTTCCCCTACATTTCTTTGGGCTGTGTTACCTTCTCTTTCATTTCTTCGACCCCCTCCTCTTTCTTCTAGCGGGGAATACACTTGGTTGTTGTTCCACTGATGTAAGTCAGGCTGAGGTTCGGGAAAAGGTTTTGTATCAGGGAAACCTTCACTATCTTGGAGAATGGGGTCATTTTCCTGGATAGCCCGCCCGAGGTCCTCAATCATGGAGTTCACGAGTTCAGGTATGGTGCTGACAAGCACACCATTACGAGTGATGTTCTCAGTAGGGGTCCTAGTGTGAGCTAGAAACTCCATGATGGGGGCATATCGTAAATCCCTGACGAGATTACGGGCAACTGGGCGTAAGGATCTCAATTGTTCATTAGTGATTTCAAAGTATCGAGCCTCCTCCCTTGGAATATCCTCCAAGGGGGGAAGAGGAGGTTCGTTATTTATGACCTCCCGGTGGGGAGTTTGTGACGGAATGTCGATTGTATGCTGGGAGGATGCCATAGCCCTCCTTCTAGCGCCAAATCTGTTGACGGGAAAATACGTCCGGCCAACAGAAGGGGATCTCCCCGGTAGAAAGTCCCAATTAGACTTTGAACCGTTTGGAGTAGGGATCCCGTCCGGGGTGTGGGTCCGGCTATTCTCTTCGGTCTCGAACAACCTGATTGAATCTGCAAACATACACTTATTCACATGATACAAAATACATGACTGATGTATCAAACCAATATATGGCACTGTGCGTAGCAAGGTAATAAACAAAATTTATACGCCCAGGAAGTGTCGTTAGCAACACATCTATGGGGTAATGCATGCAAGATAATCTTACCACCAAAGAAACAGTTCTTTATGGCGAGAATATCCCTTAACTCTCCGAAAGATATAACGAAATGCTAATAAAACAGTTCATTAACATTCATCATAAGAGTAAATAGTAAACTTTAGCATCATCAACACAATCACAGATAGCTATGGAGCATGAATGATACTATTAATCACACAGATTCATTAATCAAACGATATTCTGAAACTGTACGCAGAATACACACAGTGTTGTCACAGCTAAACACATCATCCAATCAAAGGGATTTTAACAAGTATTTGTATTACATATGTCAAGAGTATGATTCTTCAATTACAATGCAATATTGCTCTTCAATCCACAAAAGAGAAGCCCTTAACTATGTGCCCCGCAGGGGTATTTATAGATTCAAGAAACGCCCTTTAGGCTTTCCGACGCTTCAACTTCCCGACGGTTCAGCTTCCCTGCGACCTTTGCCGAACATGCGACCTGCGACTTGGGTGTCGGTGCGACCTGCGACCTGGGTGCCGGTGCGACCTGCGACCTGGGGACGGTCGCGACTTGCAACCTGGGGACGGTCGCGACTTGCGCCTGAAAAAGCTTGGCTATGGAGGTGGTTGTGTGTTTTAGGTTTCTGGAGCGTCAACTTTCTTGCCCTTGAGGAAATCTCGCCAGGTTTGGTAATCTGCTGCTATGGGGGCGACAAGAGGGGTTTCCTCTTTTATTCGATGCATACATTCCAGGGCATTCGGTATCAGAGTCTCCTTCTCCTGAGAGATCTGGATTGAGAGGGAGGCAAGCTTGTTATAGATTTGTACTGGAGTGACAAGCAACCGATTGAGGTTCTCTTGTCATGCCTCAAATTCTGGTGCGGCAGCAGCTTGTCGCACGGGTTGCAGAAAAGACTGAATTTCCTGCTCTACCTGCTCCCAGTCTTTAGTTTCATCCAGTGCCCCTAACGACGGAATGTGATGAAGAGCGTTCATGGAGTCAATACCACTGATCAGGTGATTATATGCAGACATCACTTTGTCTAAATCTTTGGCCAGCTTGTCTTTGGACTGCATATTCATCCGAATTTGTACTTTGGCGTCTTGTGTGTGACTCCAATCCTTCCTAGGCACATGTTCGGGAGCTTGCTGATACTGCGCTATCCAGTTTATCATTTTGTCCAAAGCTACCGAGGATTCCCTGAGCTACTCATGCTTCTGTTTGGTTTCCTCTCGTGCCTCTGCCAACGGGGCCACTGTTTGTTTTAGGGTGAGCATTTCCTTATATACTTGCCTCATGGTCATTTCCAACACATCACACTCTTTCCTGACCGCTAGTGGGACCTCATTCACTTGGGCGGGCTTACTTTGGAGCTGTAGCATCTCACTCTCTAGTCTTGATTTCTCCTGCTCCGCTGCTTTTAGCCTGTTCTGTAGGGAAATAATCTCCCTGCTCATTCTAGTGACATTTTCCTCCGTGGCCGCGGCAAAAGCGGTGCCTACTGACGCTATCATTACAGGGTTAGTCCTTGTATCTGGGACTATGTCCTTTCCAGTGACGACCGTAGATATGGCGGGATGGCTTTGCGCCAAGGATTTCCTTTTCTCTTGCCGTATTTTGAAAGAGAATTGGTCAAATGTCAATCTGGTCAGGTCGAAGACTTCTTCTTCTTGTTCCCCAGGAAAATCATCAACATTGAGGGTACTTTTCGCGCCACCTGGAGGAATCTCCAGAGGAGATATGTCAATGTTGTCTATTAGCTCGTCCTCCTCATCCTGCCTTTGACCCTTTTCTTTCTCCTTTTGCCGGCGCTCGGCTTCCGCCTTGTCGTGTTCCTCCTTCTTCCTGCGTTCTGTCTCTGCCTCTGCTTCCTTTTCAGCTTTTCTCTTTCGCTCTGCCGCGGCGGCTTGTTCTGCCTTCTTTTCCTGTCTTTCCTTTTCCTCAGCCTGTTTCTTTTTCCGCTCTGTCCTGGCATCTTTCTTACGTTTCTCTTCATCCTCCTTCATTTTCTTTTCCTCTTCCTTCTTGGCTTGGGCTTTTGCTGCCCTTTGCTGATCCGAGGTGTCAGGCCCTGTACTGGTCCGTGTTCTCTTATCTTTGGAGGAAGAAGAGCCTCCTAGTTTATGGCTCCTATCTTCTAAATTCTGGTGATCCTCTTCTTCTCGGTCCGAGTCGATCCCCGGAGCTAGCTGCCTGTCTGCGTTGTACCAATTTCTTTTTTCGTCCTCTGCCGGGCGCTCGACATGCTGGTAACTCCATTTAAAATTGGCCCTTTTACAATGCTCAGGAACTATCCTGACTGGGTCATAAGTTCGACAATCCAGATTTCTAAAGTGGTAACCTTTTATCTCTTCCCCTTCACGCCCTACTTCTCTGAAGTCCTTGACTGTATAAGCAACAATGGTGAGGGGTAGAGCGGGCCAAGGTTTCTTCTTCCCTTTGGAAAGGACATTGGAGAAGCCCGAGGTCATCTGGAAACATACCTCCTGCATGAGCACCTTATCGGTAATAAACTTAGGCAGAGCATGTGGTGCTTTGAATGTGCCAAATACTCTGATGATTGTATATTCAGTGAATGGAAACCAGTGCGCCACCTGACCAAGTGTCTCCATTGCTCGCCAAGACATGCAGGGGGTGTCTTGACCAAATAGTTTCCCGTAAAGGGCGGGAATGAATATCTGAGAGATTTGCTCAATATCTGACTTGTACCTGGATTCCCAGAATACCTTGGTCTGCAAATGGATTGCCCGGGTCTATTCGGAGTCCCAATTATGTGGCCATCCCTCAACATGCAGCTGGGCACAGACAGCATCCAATAAATACGAAGCCATATAAAATTCTGACGGCGTTCCCTCATCTGGGGCTAAGGCTGAAGCCAAATTTGTTTGCACTGAGCCCATTAATATACCAGCCCAATTGAATCGAGTGCCGTGCACCGTTACGTGTTCCATAATGGTTTCCCATGCTCCGTTGAAAGTGGTGGCGTCCGAACGTCCGTACACTCTGCACAGCATGGCGGCCACTAACTTATACACTTTCCTCAGACTGGCCACCGGGTACTCCTGGTCTTTCTTGATTTTAAATTTATCTGGTTCCGCCCACCATTTTCTAATTGTATCAACCATCGGTACTTCATTTGTAGAAAACCATCTCGGGGTAAAATTTACCTCTGGTTGGGGTAGCGAGTAGTAGACCTGTGCTTTTGAGCTCTCCAACGTTGCAAAAGCTTTACCTCCACTATCTCGGACTGCGAAATTCTTGGGATCCGTCTTCTGTATGATCCAGTCTAACATTTCTGGGCACGGAAAGATGGCAGGATGTGCCCCTGCTAGGTGCAATTTGGATCTCTTGACCTTTAGGTATACTTCCCGGTCCGGGAGATCTTCTGGAAACTCATCTTCTGTTATGGCGAACTCGTGGTATACTTCATACCACCTAAGGCTGTCCCCCTTTGCGAAGGTGCAAAGGGTGTCTCTGTATATTGGTGGAGGAGACGTTTGTATGTCTGTGTCTGACTCTTCCTCCACCACCTGCCTACTTTTCTTTCGGGACACCCGGGGTGCCATGTTGCTAGAGTCGGAGAGGACCGGTATTGTGTCTGCTCCAAATTCACCTGTTGCATTTAGGAGAGAATCCCAGGATGAGAAATACATGATGATAACGGCTAAATACAGTCTAAACAAGCAGAGTTTAATTAACTGTTCTCTTGGGGTCGCAGGGTCGCTGATTAACAAAAGAACTCACATGCGACCTTGCGACCTTGCAACTAGGTCGCAGGGTCGCAGAGTCGCTAACAGAGAGTCGCGCGACCTTGCGACCTTGCGACCGGGTTGCTGGGTCGCAGGTCGCACTTGGGCCTGCCGGGGGGTTTCGAGCGCGCGCGGTTTTGCGGATAAACTCTCCCTAACGGGAAACATACGCGGCTGGAAAGGGTCTAAACTGGAGATAGGGCACATCCATGAGGATCTGGGCAAGACAAAGGTGACCTCAGGGTTTATGAGAATCAAAACAAAAATAAAACTTAACCGAAAACCCTACCTTCTCACCAGCAAGCAATTAAGACCATGGGGTGGCTAGATTTTAGCAAGAAATGCTGGGGAAGGAAACACAGGGAGGAAATGGCAACTTACCCGGAAGAAAACGCGCCAGTCGACCTGTCAGAGCAATTCCACGATTTTCGCCGCGAGTCACAAATGCGACCTAGCGACCCGCCCTTATAAAAAGGAGTCGCACGTGCGAGCACTAAATGAGGTCGCAAGTTGATAGTTTGCGACCTTGCGACCTCACAACCTTAAGGTCGCTGGGTCGCAAGGTCGCTGAGTCGCTAATTCCCTAATTACTTAATTTTGCGACCTTAAGGTCGCGAATTTCCTGACTTCCGACTCTTGCGACCTGGTGACCTGGCGACCTTAGGGTCGTAGAGTCGCATAGGTCGCATGGGTCGCAAATCATGGATTCGCGACTTAGCGACTTGCTCTTAAAAACTTTACTTAGCTTCTTCTTCTTCTGGTTTCAAAGGGGCTCCAAAAAATTTAGAAGTGTGTGTTATTATCTTTTTTGTATTTTTTGGAGGGTGTTGTAGGGGCTACAACATGTCCATGATGTCATTTGGTCAAATGATGGTCGACATGTTTTTATTATCATAACGACGGTTCTTCCAGAATATGTAGAAATGTAGAGACTTATTTATGCTTTGCATCTAATTATTGATTCAGGATGATGTTGTTCAGGTCCCTTATTTTGATATTTCAGGTCCCTTCTGTCATGCTCTTCAGGCTTGAATATTGATGTAGTTCAGGTATCTTCTAACATTTTGTTATTTCAAGTCCCTTCTAACATATAAATTTCAACAATGTTTCAAGTTTCTTCTGTCATATGATACAATTCCCTTCTGGATAATATTCTCAATGATATCTCAAGTCCCTTCTACACAATATTTTCAGTGATATATCAGGTCCCTTCTACACAATATTTTCAGAGATATATCAGGTCCCTTCTGCATAGTATGTCCAATAATGTGTTAGATCCCTTTATACTTGTAATTCAGGTTCCTTCTTCAATTCAGCCATGCTTAAAATATTTACATACTTTTATTACAAGCTCCCCCCTTGTTGATGTTAAGATTTGTCCTCAAATCTTGCATGTCTTGGAGGATAAATCTGCAAAAATCATATTCAAGTAAAAACAAAACGAAAACTGAATTCATATTGGCCAAACAAGTTGGTTTTCTGATATGAATTCGAGTTTGTACTGTGTGAGTCTTATGGATTTTCACAGCCAAACTCCTTTATTATCATATATATATTTTGGAGTTATGGAAGGCATATTTCTACGTTGTTCCATGAGTTCCAGATCAGTATCTGCTGAAATTATTTTCATAAAATCCTGTTTATTTATAGGCTTATTGTAAACTTTAAGCCTATGTCCATTAACCACAAATGAAGTAGATTCTTCGTCAATTGTTTTTATTTTTACAGCTACATTGCTAAAGATTTCTTCGATCTCATACGGCTCAAGCCAATGAGTTGTAAACTTTGCATTTAAATATTTAAACTTGGAGTCGAAAAATAGTGCCCAGTCTCCCTTTTAAAACACTTTATTCTTAATGGATCGATTATGCCATTTAATTCTTTGTTCTTGCACAAGAGATGTGTGTTCTACTGCTTGTTGTCGTATCTCATCCAGTTGATTTAATTCCATGACTCTTTGTTGTTGTGCCTCAAATAATTCCATTCCCAACTTTGCTGCTAACTTGAATGTTTGTATTTTAAATTCTATGGGTAACAAGACTTCTTTTCCATACACCAACAGATATGGACTGAACCCAGTTTTTTTTTTCCATGTTATCCTATATGCCCATAGTGCATCTCTCAAATTTTCTGACCAGTCCTTTCTATTCATTTGTACAGTCTTCGTCATGATATTTCTAAGAGTTTGTTTGTTGACTCCACTTGTCCATTTTCTTGAGGATGATATGGAGTTGATTTTCTATGTTTGATCTTGTACTTCCCCGTAAGATATCGAACAAGCTTTGATGTAAACCGTGTGCCTTGGTCAGTTACAATCTGTCACGGAACTCCATACCTTACAAGTATTTTTTCAAGTAGAAAATATACAACTGTATCTTTTGTTGCTCGTGCCACTACCTTTGCCTCCACCCACTTAGTAACATAATTTGTACATACCAGGATGTGCTTATTTCCATTTGATGGCGGGTTTATTGGTCCCACAAAGTCTAGAGCCCATTGCTCAAATGGTTCTATCAGTACTTGTGGCTTTAATGGAATTTCATCTGATGCCATTGGTCTTCCAATTCTTTAGTAACTGTCACATCTCTTTACATAGGCCTTGGAGTCTTTGAAGATCGCCGGCCAATAGTAGTCAAGTTTCAACACTTTGTATGTTGTCCACTTGTCTGCATAATTACCACCACATGGTTCGTCATGACATGCTTTCAAAATATATATAATCTCGTCTTCTCTAACACATTTTGTTATTATCATGTCAGAACTAGTATAAAAGAGGTCACCATTGACCCAATTATATCTATCACTTTCTCTAATTATCTTTCTTTTCTTTTTATTTGTGTAATGAGATGGTAGGATGCCATATGATAAATAGTTGGCTATATCTGCAAACCATGGAGTTTTGATAGTTATAGCAAATAGATGTTAATTTGGAAAATTATGTGAAACTGGATTTGGATCACCAAGTGAATGAAGTCTTGATATAAAGTATGCTACTTGATTATCCTTACCTGGTCGATCTTGTACAATGATGTTAAATTCTTGCATCAATAACAACCATGTAGTTATTCTACCATTTGTGATTGCTTTGTTCATTAAATATCTTATGGTTGAATGATCCATGTGGATGAATACTTGATAACCTGTTATGTAATGTCAAAATTTATTAATTGCATGTACTACAACTAACATTTCTTTCTATGTAATAGTATAGTTCAATTCTGCTGGTGTTAAGTTTTTGCTTATGAAGTATATGGCATAATTAAACTGATTCTCTTTATGTCCAAGTGATGCTCCTATTGCAGTGTGAGATGCATCAATTGATATATGAAATGGAAATGACCAATTAGGTCCTCGAAGAATGGGTGAAATTGACAATTTTTCTTTTAATATCTCAATGCATTTTGACAATTATTTTTCCATTGGAATTCCACATATTTTGCAAGTAACTTGAATAAAGGCAAAACTATTTTACTGAAATTTTCAATAAATCTCCTATAGTATCCCGCATAACACAAGAAACTTCTTACTTCTTTTTGTGTTGTGGGTGGCATTAAATTCACAATGATTTTAATTTTTGCTAGGTCTACCTTAATTCCCGAAGAAGGAATATGGTGTCCCAACATTATTCCCTCAGTTAACATCATAAATCATTTTCCATTACTAAGTAATAGATTTGTCTCTATGAATATTTTCAAACTTTTTCAAGATTTTTTAAACAATCATCAAATGTTCCGCCATACATGGTGAAATCATCCATGTAGACTTCTACACATTCATGGATCAGATCAGCAAAGATTGCAAGGAATTCTCTATGAAAAGTAGCAGGTGCATTACATAAACCAAAGGATAAAACATTATATGCATATGTTTCCCATGGGCATGTAAATGTTGTCTTATCTTGGTTTTCCAATGCTATCTTTATCTGATTGTACCCACTAAATCCATCTAGAAATGAAAAGAATTTCTTCCTAGCTAATGAATCTAGTACTTGATCAATAAATGGTAAAGGAAAACGATCTTTTAATGTAGCCTTATTGAGCTCTTTGTAATCTACACAAATTATCCACTTTCTATTTTTCTTAGGTACCGCAACTAAAGGTGAAACTCATTGACTATAAGAAATAGGATAGATAAATCCGACTTGTAACAGTTTCTGCAATTCTTCTTTCACTATTTCCTTCATCATATGATTCATCCTTCGTTGTGGTTGCCTTATAGGTTTGATTTGATCATCAGTGTTAATGTGGTGGATACATGTCTTTGGATGAATTACCTATATGTCTGTGTAATCCTAGGCAATCTTTTTTTAGTATTTCTGTAACAGTGCTATTACCTCTTGCTCTTGTGATGATTGTAAGTTATTACCGATATTCAAATTTCTCCCAGGACTGATCTAGATGATTTTACTCTTTGAATTGGTAATTGAATTAACAGGAAAAATGCTTTCAAATGAATTTTGCAGTGATTGTATAATACAGTCTTCCTGGAAACACTGATTTAAAAGGTGACTTGCAGCTTCATATTGTGTTACTCTAAGCTGCTCCGAAATATTTGGTTCTAATATGAAAAGATCTAATAAATCCTCATTTTTTTCCTCTTATCTAAAATTATAGACTTGATTAATACTAAGAACAGATTGAAGTTCTTGTTGTTCTTATCCATCAAGCCATGATAATAAAGAAGGAGATTATGTTGGAGGATACAATGTAACATGTTTTCTTTCATTTCGATGTGCAATAATCATACTTCATGACCTGCATCCAATGTAGGCATCTGTAGTGGCTAACCATGGTCTGCCTAAAATTAATGGATGCCTTCCTAAATTTGTTTTTGGCTACAAAATCAAGAAGTCTATAGGATACTCCCATGAATCCAGTGAGACAATGATATCTTCCAATATTCCTTCTGGTACAACTTTAGATCTATCTGCAAGTTCTAAAACTGTAGTAGTAGGTCTAATGTTGTTCAAGTTCAAATGTTTCATAGTCTCTGTACTCATAACATTTATAGTTGCTCCCAAGTCTATTAAAGTGTTTGGAACTGAAAAATTGTTGATCGAAATGGTAACCATATGGATCCCTCGATCAACATATTTTTCAATGGTTGTACTTGTGGACATGAGACTAGCTAAACTTCCAATGACCTGGATTGTGGGTGGATCTTTTTTTCTTCTGCCATATCTCTTGATGCATAACTCATTTATTGTTTTTGCATATATTGGAATATCCTTTCTTTTCTTTTTTTAAATCAACATCTATATTAAAGAGAAAATATTGTACATAGTGATACAAAATGTTTATGCTGGTTGCGGTAAAAAAGGGGCCCCTCTCAACCAAACAAAAAGAGTGACAGAAACACTTCACGTTCAACATAACAGAAATCCTTAATACATTTCGCTTTGCCCCATAGGACTTATAAAGCTGGTGATGCTTCTGAAAAACCTTGGTTAACCTACTATGTAGGAGGCCATCACCAACCTGCCAATCAATGGCATTGGTCGCAAACACAAAATAGAAAATCCATCATAACATGCTAAGGTCGATATTACCTAGGAGGTTAATCCTGTTCACCAGCGATCTCTTTCTCCTTGCTGGCAGCACCTCTTTCCTTGCCTTCATGGGAGTCCTGACTGAGACCCTTGATCTTGCCAGTAGTTGGATCGGTCGCACCTCCACCTCTTAGACCAACATTCTCCTCTTTGACAGAAGCAGTTCAGGGTTTGAAATGGCGAATCACCGTTGTCTTATTGGTCTTGTCCAGCAACTGGATGGACACATTTTCCACATACTTCAGATAAATATCGAACAGTTGAAGAAATCCCTCGAGTCTCCTCGACTGTTCATTAATCACTACAGCCAAAGATTTTAGAGTACCTTCCATACTACCCAAGCGAGCCAAATTTCTGGCCGAATCATTTTTGCACACCTGGATTGCCTCACAGATGGAGGCCTCCTGCTGGTTCATCAACTTGCCCAACAAGGTCTTCAAATGCCAGGCCATGGTCTGGGTACGAAGGAAATGCGTTGCTCTAGTGGAAGGAGTGCCTGGGTCAATTATCCAGTCGACTTCCTCTTTAATGGTCATCTCATCCACACTGTCTCTCATGTTGCAGACTTCGACTTGCAAGGTTTCCACTATCTTCTTACCTTTGTACGAAACAGACTTGAGATAGCCTTCTGCCACCTCCTTAACCTATGTTTCCACTCGAGAGCGATAGAGGGAATGCCTAGCCATACTAAGCCAACAGCTCCTCTCAAACTTACTGCAAATGGAAAAGAGAAAACATGAATGGAGAACAGTTACCAAATCCTTTTGAGGGGTGTCTGCACCTTCACACTTGTGACCCTTACATTTATTTATATCGTTGAGACACTTAGTCCGGAGGCTGACATGAGTGGCAACCCACCTTCTACGATCATCCCTGCTACCTAACCATCTAATCATAAGATGGTGGTGATCTTCCATCCTCAGGTGGTTATCCTTACTAGGAGTGCATCGGTTTCTCATGATTCTATTCTGACAATTATCAGGAGTACAAGGGATGAGGTACTTAATCATGTCCCTGCTATTAGTGTTCGGGTTACTCACCTGCCTCTTCACACGCCTCACATGGGAAATAGGACTCTGGTACCTATGCTTGGGCATAAATAGCATAGGGTAACACATCCACCTTATTTCTTTATCCCTTGGGAGCTGGCCATTCCATCTGCCAGCGCACTTAGATCCTTAATGGCCACCTTATCGCACTCATTTCGAAGGCTTTCGCTTGTCACATCCTGCTGGCGGGCATCGAGATCATCCTTCAGATGGTCCACCGCATGGTTAGCCAATGTGTCCGCCAGGGAATTGGCACAGCGACAGACCGCTTGAAATACAATACCTTTCAAAAGAGCCATGTGGTTAAGGATATGCAAAGTGGCTTGCGAAAGACGCCAATGTTTGGTTACCTTACTCAGCTTAGCCCCATTTGGCAAGCGTTTTGCCGCACTAATCGCCAACATTGAATCGCCTTCGACTATGGCATTCCCGCTGCTCAGACGAACCAAAATCCTCAGGCTTTGCTCCAACGCTGGAAATTCCACTTCATTATTTGTTGCTTATCCCAGCGAGTTTCCATAGATGTGCACAATATCCCCTTTTTCATCCCTAATAACCCCTCCATAACCAGCCAAGCCCGAATTTCCCCTCAAGGCACCATCGAAGTTTAACTTCCAGTAGCCAGGGAAGGGGAGCTTCCAAGTCTGATGGGTGGAAGGAGACGCAGGACACAGGTTAGACTAACCCGAAACACTCTGCACACTGAGGTCGAAAATCTCCAGGATACGTTTCTCCCCTGTCGAAGGACTGTCAGTCTAACTCCCTTTTACCTTTGTATGTGTCGTTTCTCTCATGTTTTTTAGGATCTCAATTTTAAGCTGATCCATTTGGCACATTTCATCCTGAAAGATTCTTTTGTTTCTTTCTTTCCACATCGTCCAGACAAGGAAACTAGGGGCGAGATGCCATAAGAGGTTTATTGTTTTGTGCTTAGCATACTTTACCCTCCACCTAGAGACTGTGTCTTGGATGGATTCTCTGCTGCGATCGGTTTGGCAAAATATCTCTGCCATCCAATCACACAGACTAGCTGCCAACTTATAAGAATTTAGGAGATGGTTCGTGGTCTCCTCCTCCACTTCACAAAGGCAGCAGCGCGAAGGGCCTATGAACCCTATTCTTAACATATTTTCCCAAGTAAGGATTTTCCTATGCATCATAAGCCATAGAAAAGTTTTTATTTTAGGCCAATAGATGGATTCCCATACATTGTCATACCATTGGACCTTTTCCTCTATTTCCCTGTTTTCCAAATAATGTTTGGCCTCTCTTAGGTTGAATCCCCTCCTTCCATTCTTCCCCAGCATAGATAATCTTCCTCCTGAGAAATTCTCAACTTTCTTTTCTCCAACAAAGGCCACAGAGAGGTCATTTGTTTGAGGAACCCTTCATCCTGAGAAGGAGGGTCCGCAATCCAATGGCGCCACTGAGGGTCCAAATGATCTATGACCCAATACTGATTAACATTTATTTTGCCCGGCCTTTGAAAACTCTGTTGCACTAACTAGTGCTCGGGGGTTCCCTGATTTAGGAATTTGCTGCCACGCATCCTCCCAGAAGAGCACGGTGCGACCATTCCTTATGTCCCAGAAGCAATGATCCTGAATAATATGTCTATTTCCCCAAGCTAAGGTCCAAATAGGGGAGCCAGTGATATCCCCTGTCAATTTGGATGAGTTCAGGGGGTCTCCAGTCCTCCGCGTATTTAGCTTTCTAGAGGACAGCCCAAGGGGTTGTGGTTTCCTTAACCCATCTCCACCAAAGCTTGGCCCCACGGACCTTGTTCATTGATTCAGGGTCTTTAAGGTCGAGGCCTCCCAGGATCTTTGGCTTGTAGACCTTCTCCCAAGCCACAAGGGGCCATTTCTTGTTGTTAGCTTTGCTAGCCCATAGAAACTTCTGTTGGATATCTCTAATTCTATGAAGGATTCCCTTCGGTGCTTGAAGAATGGAAATCATGTAGTGCTTAATGGCCTGAAGAACCACCTTCGTCATGACCAGGCGACCAACAAAGTTAAGAGCATGATTCGTGCAATAGTTTCCTATGTCTTTCAGAGAAGATAATACTTTTTCCCAGTGAGCCTTCTGCCAAGGCTTATCCGTTAGAAGAACACCCAAGTATTTGGATGGGAGGCTTCTCCTTTGAAAGCCTAGAATGGTCGTAAGGTTCCTTTGAAAGGAAATGTGAGTATTGAAGAAAAATATCATCTATTTATCATAATTTAAATCCATACCTGATGCCCGACCAAAGAGATCCAGAATGGCTTTGAAACCTTAGGCTTCTTTAACAGTAGGGACCCCCTGGAGCATCGTATCGTCCACGAATTGTTGGTGAGTAGTAGCCAGGCTAGCTTGATGGGGCTGGAGACCTTTTATATTATCCTTTGCTTTGGCCGCTTTGATAACACAACTTAAACCTTCCATAAGGATGACAAAGAGAAAAGGTGATATCAGATCACCTTGCCTGATGCCCCTTAAAGGCTTGAAGGGGTTGGCAGGGGCCCCATTCACCAGGATCGAGAAACTGGGGGATTTAACCAAGGCCATAACCCAAATGATCCATCTTTGCTCAAAACCAAAAGCTTCAAGCACTTCCTCCATATATTTCCAGCTAACTTTGTCATATGCTTTCGACAGATCCAACTGGATTATCATTCTTGATTTCTTTTGGGATTGCAACGAATGTATCATCTCATGCGCCAGAAGGATATTATCTAGGATTTGCCTACCTTCCACAAAGCCTGATTTCTTTTATGAGACGATCAGGGGAAGGATGGTCTTCAGTCTGTTCTCCATAACCTTAGAGACGATTTTATATAGGACATTGCACAGGGCTATAGGCTGAAATTTAGCTGGAGTGCAAGCTTCAGCTTCCTTAAGAATCAGTGCAATCAACGTAGAATTCAAGGATTTAAGGATTGAGGAAGACTGACGGGAATCCTCGACAACCTACCAAATATCATTTTGAATCGTATTCCAGCAAGCTTTGAAAAAATCGATGGTGAAGCCATTCAGGCAAGGAGATTTTCCATTTGGAAATTCCTGAACAGCTTCTTCCACTTCAGCCTTGGAGATGGGGCGATCCAAATTCCTGTTGTGCTCCTTTGTTAGGAGCTTTGGAATGAAGGAGACCACTTCCAAGATGGCCTCATCCCTGTTAATGGCAGGCTCCTCTGCTATGTGAGTGAAGTGATTAACCAAGAGGTTGGAAATATCCCCATGAGACTCAAAAGAGGTCCCTTTACCATCCTTTAATCGAATGATCCTGTTAATCCTTCTATGGTCAATAACTGATTTATGGAAAATTTTTGTGTTCTTTTCTCCTTCCTTTAGCCACTGAACCCTAGACTTCTGTCTCCAAAGGACTTCATCCTGCTGACATCTCTCATCCCATTTTCTCATAAGGTCTTGCTCTTCGAGTTTGGTTGTGTGAGTAGTACCCTCACTCATAATTTTCTTTTGCAGTATTTCCAATTTTCCTTCCAAGGATAACTTATATTTGAAAATGTTCCCGAAAACCTCCTGATTCCAGTTCTTGATTTTAGCTTTGATGTGTCGCAACCTTACTTGAACTCGAAACATTTTAGTACCTTTAATCATAATGGGCTCCTGCCACCACTGCTTAAACTTAGATTGAGAATTTGGGTTGTCCAACGAAAAATTTTCAAACCTGAAAGGGTGATTTTTGGGAGTACCCAAGATTGCAACATCTAGAGTAATAGGCCAATGATCTGAGCCACCGCATATCAGTTCCCACAGCAACTACTGCCATGATAATGTCTTCCGAAATAAGAAAGCGGTCTAGCTGAGAGGCAATTTTCCTATCACCTCCGCGTTTATTATTCAGGTATACAACCTGCTCTCTGGGTGGATATTAATGAGATTAGCTACACTGATGTAGTTCTTGAAGGCCTCTACATCTTGGTTTAACTTCCTCAACCCGCCTTTTTTCACTTCTAAGGAGATGATCATGTTGAAGTCGCCTCCGTAGATCCCTCTAACTGCATTATGCCTACTTTGCAACTGGGAAAGGTTCTCCAACATTCTTAACTTATCCTCCAATCTTTGGGGGCCATAAAAATTGGTACAGAGGTACGTACCTTGTTCGCCTATAATTTGCATTTCTATAGAAACAAAAAATATTGTTGCATCTACACTTATTAATTGGAGTGACTATGGGTTCCATAATGTAGCCAACCCTCCTTCATTACCATGGCCTTCCACATCTAAAAACTCCATCCTCCAACCAATCTTCCTACACACTTCCTTCATCCTTTGACTTGAACATTTAGTTTCTTGTAGATAGATCATATATGAATTCTCTCTTTTGTCTTTCTTTTTGAGAAGTCTCCATATTCTAAGGCTATTTAGCCCCCTAGCATTCCAGGATAAGATCTTCATTAAAAACTAAAAAGTTAAGAAGAGGAGGTGAAAGAATCTAGGGCTTTCATCTTACCTGAGTTCAACAACATTTGGCCTAACTCTTGGAGAGCCTCATTGTTTGATTTATGACCTCCTTTGTGCTTTGGTTTGGCATTTGGTTTGTTCTCTTGTGAGCCATGCACTTTTATTCCCAGACCTTTAGTCTCCCCGTGTTCCCTTTTCTGACCCTTGCTCACTGCTTCCTCTTGTGCCATGAATAAAAAAATTATCCTGTCAATTTGTTCTTCCGGAATGTGTTCCACTCCAAGTTCTTTCCACTGTTCCACCATGTTCATCAAGTCCATGCCTTCCCTATCAATAATTTCCCTTATTTCTAGGTCCTTTGTACATGCTCCACTCATTGTCATTTCCGCATCCCCTTCTAAATCAAAACCTTGTTCCGGTCCTTCAACGGTCTCTTTCGTGTTTTGCATTTGAGATCTCGGAATCTCCTGCGGAATAGCTCCCACTAGATTAGGCTGTGTCTCTTCGGAGGATTTGATTCTTCTTTTGTTTTATCCTTCCCCCCCCAAAACTACGAAGGGATTACCATTTCCTTTATTGGTTTGCATAGGTTAGGGCTAGTTTCGTCTGTTTGATCTATGTCTCCCCGTGGGATGGAAGAAACCATATTTATCCTTAGGCATATCTTCTTTACTTTGCTCTGGCTGCTTGTTCAAAGGGAATTCCCGGAAAAGGTGTCCATGTTCATGGCACTTGCGACATCTAAACGGGATCTGTTTGTAATCTATAGCTTGAAACAAAACCTCATCACGAAATTCTAGCCATAATCCTTCAGGCAGTGCTCATGACACATCCATTTCAACCCAAACTTTAGCATAGGATGTATACCTCTTTTGCAGGGTCGCTTCCAAAGCTTGAACAAACTTCCCCAGTTTGTTGCTAATCTATTCTAGTGCTGAGGGCCTCCAGTAGTCAATGGGTAGTGAGAAGAGTTTGATCCATACTGACACATGGGTGAAGGTATCCTTTTCTGGAGCAAAGTTAGGTTTCCACAGCCTCATATATAACCTTGTCGAGGCATAGAAATATGGGCCTCCATCAAAAATACGGTTTCTATCTTCCAGGTTTGCAAAAACCAGCGTGAAAAACCCCTTAGAGCTTAGGTGAAGCTGGACATCACCTTGGGGTTTCCACTGCTGCTTGATCCAAAGGCACAAGGCTTTCTCTGTAGGCCAAAAATCCATAAATTTACAGATTGGAGCATACACAGTCATATGATTGCGGTATTCCTGCATTTCCGGATGTATGATTATGACCCAAGGAATTTCTGTTGTTTTCGGTTTGCAACATCCTTTCTCCACCGGTTTTTGGCCTCTGGTTCCAGATCCTGATGGGTCTGAGCCCTGTGGGGTTTGAGCCTGATTTTCAGTTGTCACCATCTGCTCCAAAGTCTTCTTGGGGGACTCCCCTTCAAGAGAGTGTCCGACATTTCCTCTGTCTTCCGTTATTTTAATTCCTACTGTGGGCCTTGGACCTGGTGCCTCCTTGGAGACCGCTCTTTCCTTATGCTGCTTGCCTGCAGCTTTTGACCCTAAAATATGTATGCCTTCACTGGGGCCCTTAAATCTGTCCAAAATTATTTGTTTGTAGGAAGGGTCCCCATTAGCCCCTCCTCTTCTCATGTGACTAGCCAGCACTGACCCTCGACGGAAGAGCTCTGCAAAATGAGCCCTTCGGGCCACCAGAGCTTACTGCACCATGCAAAAAAATACAAAACCTACCTAGGAGCTTCAAACCCTTATTGGAATATCCTTAATTTCCTGCAACAAAGGAATTTTGAGATATGTATCCTTCAATTCATCCATAATATCAAATTCAGGCAGAGATGTTGGGATTTTCTATTGTACTAACCTCTCTGGATATGGTGGAGTTTGAGTCATAATAGATTTAGCCTTCTGAATTTGTTGTATGGGACATCTTGTATGGGAAGAATAGAATATGTAGGATAATATGTTGCCTCTTCCACATTGTATGTTGGTCTATGTTGGTCTATCCACTTTGTTACTTGGGTTATCTACTGGGGTAGCTAAAGCTGCTAAGATTGAGTTAACATTGGTTGATTTTGGGGTGGATGTTGAGTCCCAGACTTGCATCTTTCCTATACACCTTTCTAGACTTTTTCCATTTACCTGGACCTCCTAAGTCATCAACATCATTGCATATTAATCATAAAAGATCATTTAAAGTGGTTTTTAACTATGTTTTGTGTCTGCTGTTTGAATTAGATTTTTTCTCATTGAGCTGCGGAATCTTGTCACTTTCCGCAGCTGCTTCAAATTTCCGCAGCCATTTTGTTAAAGTCTATATTGCAGGTGTCTTCAGGCAAATCAAGCCACATGGGCAAGTTAGAAATGACATGGATATGGACCGAGTCCTATTGGCTCAGTCGAATTCACCAAAGAAGGCCGTGGTCAAAGGTAGTCAGGCGGTAGTCAACCTAAGAGTCCTACGGTGACAGAACTCCGTTTTTCACCACGTGAAGACTTGCGTGGCCGTTCCTAAATCTCAGGGGACATATCAACACCTGTGAACTGCTCCATAAGCCGAATCCAACGGCCACCCTCCATAGATTTAATCTTCACGGCAGCCATAATGCTAGATTTTTGGACGTGGTTGTTCACGTGTCTTTTATCAGCGCAGATTGTAGGAAAGTAGTTATGTCATCCTCTGTTATAAATAATGCGTTCTCATACGCATAGTAGCTAGCTTCTGTAACGTAATTTTGCTGAAAAGAAAGCCCACTATGCCGTGACATTATTTCCTTGTTATGACTGCGTTTTGAATACATGAGAAGACTCTGTTCATAAGCATAATTCGTGGTTGATAGCTGTTGCCCGAGGATTGTGCAGAGGGCCCCTGCACACACCGAGGTTTTTTTTATTGATGTATAGTTTCATCCTTTATTTCCTTACGTTCATTATGCCATAGTTATTCACATGTATATATTACATCTCTTATGGTATTAACGTTTTATTTCTGTCCATAATTTTTCATGCTTTATACTGCTGTTAACTGATCAATGTTTTTGTTCCAGATTACAGTAGGCAGCCCGGGCATTTGCACATAGTTTTACAATGACTAATGACATGGAATCAGTCTTGTCCTTCTGCTGATTTATTTTTCTTAGCTTTTAATTCTAGCACTGTTTTATTTATTTCAGTTTTGTACATTTTCTTTATTAGTTAGATTAGATATTAAATTACTCATGTCATTATCAGTTACCTCTGAAATCCATAGCGAGACTAATGGTGAGGGATTGAAGTATGAGTGTGTAGTTTGATATTAGTTTATTTTTCTGCAAGTTAGATATTAAATTGCTCATGTCATTATCGGTTACCTCCGAAAGCCATAGCGAGACTAATGGTGAGGGATTGAAGTATGAGTGTGTAATTTGATATTAGTTTATTTTTCTGCAAATTAGATATCAGATTGCTCAAGTTGTTTATGATTACCTCCGAAAACCATAGCGAGACTAATGGTGAGGGGTCAGAATATGAGTTGATGTAATTTGATTTTAGCTTTACTTTGCTTGCAATTCTTGGATTTCTTTGAGCACAGTTTCTTTTGTATTTAGACAGCAGCAAGGGTAATGGGTTTCATGATCAATAGTTCACTGTTTGTTTGACTATTATAGTGGCACATTTTCATTTTCTTTTAGGAATTAATTTTGTCATTGCATGTTTAAAACCCTTTTGAAGTTTGAAGTTTGGGAAATCATTATAAAGGACATCATTGCCTTGAACATTTATATCCATACTTGTATTTTAGAATTTCCATCTCACATTAGGAAACCAACCAAGATAAAAAACCCCAAGATAAATAAAAAACCCAAAAATGACAAAAAGTAAGAGATAGGTTATCTTGCACATATAGTGCGCCACACTTCGTCAGCTTACGAATCCCGGATTGACAAATTAATGTAGCAATTTAGGACACACTAAATTGACCAAACATTTTGGCGCCGTTTCCGGGGAAGTGTAACTAGGTAGCCAATTTCTTTAAAAAAAAACAATAAAAAGAAGGGAAAAATTGATAACTTCTTGAAGTATGCTCTCCTCTTGCACCTAGTGTGATCTGGAGGATCAGAAAAAAAGAGTTATTGGTTCAATAATTTCTTAAGTATGCTCTCTTCTTGCACCTAGTGTGACCTGGAAGATCAGAAAGAGAATTATTAGCCCAACTTAAAAATAAAAATAAAAATGACATGCATAGAGCAAGAGATTCTAGGGGAAGGTTTATAGCTAGAGCCAAGAGTTCGATTTTCACAACTCCATCTTCTTCAAGGCATAGACAAGATTCGCCACCATCTACCCCTAGCCTTAAGATTCCTGGAATTCAAGGAGCAGTTGAATTAGAGGATTCTCCTACACCATCTACCAAATCTCATTTAGAAGAAGACCCTTTCTTTACTTCTACAGGAGAGTATATTGTAATTAAAGAAGCAGAATCACCTGAAGAAGAAAAGGAAGAAACTCCCTCTCATCCTCCCTTGATAGAAGAACCAGAGGACTCTGAGGACTCTGAAGAAACTATCATGACAGAGGAAGTAGTAGATGGATTCGAAGGTAGAGGTAGAGGTAGAGGAGGAGGAAATAATGGAGGCAAAAATGGTGGAGGTGGAGGTAATAATGGAAGAAATATGGAAGGAGACAACTCGTTTGGATTCCCTATAGTTGACGAGGAAACTCATACAACGATGAAAAACATCTCACCATCTGTCCTCCCCAACTTTTATGGATTGTGAAGTGAGGATCCTGAAACATTTCTGTTTGAGTTTGAAGTCGTGTGCCGAACCTATGACTATATGGAAGACTCTAAAAAACTCAAACTGTTTCCTTCAACATTGAAGGGAGCCGCTTTGAAATGGTTCATGGGATTAGTCACCCAATCTATTAGGACTTGGAATGATATGAAACAAACATTTTTGGATAGATACCTGGACTATTGCATGCCCGCCAATCACAAGGATGAGGTATTCAAAATGGTGCAAAAAGAAGATGAAAATTTGGAGTATTTACTTGAGAGATTTAAATACAACTTAAAAAGAGCAAAGATGAGCAACTTAGATGAGGAAAATTTGAAAGCCCTTCTATTAAAAGCCATCAGAGATGAATGGATAGATATTTTAAACATGATGGGGAAAGGAGACATTTCTCAACTTCCACTTCGTGACATATCAGAACTATGTGTACATCTCTCAAGGGGAAAATCTAAAACGGGAAAAGGGCCTAGAGATCCTTCTCTTATCAGGGCAAACAAATCTGCAACTGGATCAGTAAGTAGGGCAGAGATTGGAAATATGCTTGATGAATTCAAAGCTGATATCTTAGGGAGCCTTAGTGAGCAACTAGACACCCTTAAAATTCAAAACAAACAGAAAGCAGAAACTGATGCTCTAGCCATCTTTTGTCCGAAATGTTGGAAGAAACATGCTTTAAGGGAATGTCCCTTGGATGCAAAAGTTGTAGAAACATGTATGATTTGCTCAGAGAATCATGAGACCAAGGATTGTCCTTCAATTCCTGGACTCAAAGCTGTCTTTCAAGAAGATCCAAATTCAGTAGAATATCTCTATTTTGTTGCAATAAGACCTTGGCAGGGGCAACAAACTCAAGGGTTTAACAACCCTATGAATTTTCAACCCCCAAAAAATTGGAAACCTTGGCCCCAACCTTGGCCCCAACCTCAAAATCCATATCAGTCATGGGTACAAGGTATGCAAAATCCTTATGGGAGATTTGCTCAATTTTATCAATATCCTCCATATTTTCAAAATCAACAAGCTCCACAACTTCCAAACCCAAATCTACAACTTTCATTGCCATTTCCACAACAACAACCTTCTCAACAAAATCCAAATCCTCAACTCATGCTTCCATTCCAACAAAAGACAAATCAACTTCTAGCTCAGCCATTGCCAAATCCTAACAACAAAAATCCTCAGAATACTTACATGATAGAAGGACAACAATTTCCTACCTATATGATTGTTCCTCTCAATGATGTACAACTCAGGTCTGGTAGAGTTTTAGAAAAACCTTATATAGATGTCCAAGAGCAAGATACCTCTAAGGAGGACTCTCTTAAAGTCAATAAGGGTTCTGAGGAAGCATCTCTTCAAAACTCAAACATTCAAAAAGAGAAAGAAAAGTTAACCCCCACAACTCCTATAGTTGAGCAACCTACATCTTCATCCACACCTCCTTTCCCTGAAAGATTACAAATTGATAAAGGGGTGGAAAAACAAATCTTGTTGCCTAACTATGATTTTCTAGATGAATTAAAGAATGTTTGTATCAAGATTCCCTTACTACAAGCCATTAGAGAGATTCCTATTCTAGCAAAAACAATAAAGGAGTTGAGTCTCAAAAGACCAGGAAGGAAACTAAGAGATACAAGAAGAATCCACCTGGTAGGAAAAATTGCAGATATCATGATGGGAAAAATTACCATGCAGAAGTATGTAGATCCAGGTAGTCCAATTGTCAAGACACATATAAATGGGATAGAAGTTCCAAACACATTGATTGACTTAGGGGCTGCTATCAACATTATGAGTAGACAGACTATGGACCAGCTAAAACTTCCTAACCTTCTTTTTACACCTACTTTACTGCAACTTGCAGATCGATCAATTATTAAACCAGATGGTGTATTAGAAGATATTTCGGTCTCCTTAGATTCTTGGGAATATCCAGTAGATTTTATGATTTTGACTCCCAAGAGTAATCTAGGAGGGCACCCACTTATCTTAGGAAGACCTTGGCTAGCCACAGCTGATGCTTTCATTAGTTGTAGATCTGGGGATATGTACATTTCTAATGGCAATTCGACAAAGAAATTCAATTTGTATCCTCCAGCAAAAGCAATCACAGAAGTAGGAGACAATGAATGGGTCGATGATGAGGACACTATACAACCTGTCTTTACAATTTCTAAAATCAGTGAGGAAAGTCAAATTCTGAACACATTAGAAAATTTTGAGACATCTTCAGAATATGACCCCACACAATTTCAGTTGGAATCTGACATTGAATATTTATCATCAAGACAAATGTCTCTTTACTTTATGGAAGAGTTCGGTAGTTCTACCATTGAGATTTTTCCAGGAAAAACATTGAATATCAACAAAAATTTGGAAAAGTCACAACAAGAAGAACTAACCAAAATCTTGCAAAAACATTCTACTGCATTTGCATGGGAGTATACTGATATGAAAGGTATTGATCCTAAGACTTGCATCCATCATATCTATATTGAGAAAAATAGTAGACCAATCGGACAACCTCAGAGAAGGATGAATCCAAATCTTAGGGAGATAGTGAAAGAAGAGCTCCAAAAACTACTCAATGTAAACTTCATTTATCCAATTTCAGATAGCCGATGGGTTTCTCCTTTGGTTATAGTACCTAAAAAGAATGGTAAATGGAGGGTATGCATTGATTACAGGGAATTAAACAAAGCAACTTTGAAGGATCACTTTCCTTTGCCCTTTATCGATCAGGTATTAGATACAATAGCAGGCAAAAAGTACTTTTCATTTTTGGATGGTTTTAGTGGCTATAATCAAATTCAGGTAGCACCTGAAGGTCAAGATAAGACCACATTTACCTGTCCATGGGGGACTTTTGCCTATCGAGTGCTTCCTTTTGGGTTATGTAATGCACCCACAACATTCCAAAGAGCAGTACTAGGAATTTTTTCTAATCTAATCCATGATTGTGTAGAGGTTTATATGGATGATTTTACAGTTTATGGTAATTCATTTGAAGAGGCATTAGAAAATTTGGAAAAAGTTCTCATAAGATGTAAAGAAACAAACCTTTCATTAAGCCATGAAAAATGCTTTATGATGTTTGCTGAAGGGATTGTTTTAGGACATCATATTTCAGGAGATGGAATTAAGGTTGATAGATCAAAAGTTGAAGTCATCTCCAAGTTGCCTATTCCAAATTGTCAAAGAGATGTTAGAACTTTTCTAGGATTTACTGGTTACTATAGAAGATTTATAGAAAACTTCACTAAAATAGCATCTCCACTCTTCAAATTGCTTACAAAAGACTGTGAATTCAAATGGGATCCTGATTGTCAATCAACCTTTGAAACTTTGAAAACAAGAATATCTGAAGCACCTATCTTGAGAGGACCAAATTGGAAACTCCCTTTCCATATTTCTACAGATGCTTCAGATACATCTCTAGGAGATGTGTTGGGTCAAAAGGATTTAGTCCCTTATGCCATTTACTATACCAGTAAAAATTTGACTCCCACTGAGTTGAACTATACTGTAACTGAAAAAGAGTTTTTAGCTGTTGTTCATGCAATCAATAAGTTTAGACATTATATAAGAGGCTATGAAACTTTTATTCATACTGATCATTCTGCAATTAGATATCTAATGAAAAAACCTGTTACTAATGGCAGAGTGACAAGATGGCTCCTAATTTTGCAGGAATTCAATATTACTGTGTTGGATAGACCAGGGAAACAAAATACAGTAGCTGATTTCTTGTCTAGGATTCAGAATACTAAAGAAGATTCTCTTGTAGAGGATAAGTTTCCTGATGAATACTTGTTTGCAGTAACTACTAAGACCCCTTGGTATGCAAATATTGCTAACTATTTGGTTACAGGGAAACTGCCTCCACATTTATTTCCAAGTGAAAGAAGAAAGATTATTCAGGAGAGTTCAAAATATTCATGGATTTCTAACGAATTGTTTAAAACAGGGCCAGATCTTGTGATCAGAAGATGTGTTAGGGAGGATGAAATGCCTGATATCCTCAAGGCATGTCATGATGAACCATGCGGCGGACACTTTGCTGACAAAAGGACAGCCTATAAAATCCTCTCTTTAGGATATTGTTGGACTTCCCTCTTCAAAGATGCAAAACAATATGTCAAAAGGTGTGACAGCTGCCAAAGAGTAGGGAAACCTACCCTTTCAAATGAAATGTCATTGCAACCATAGGTACTCATCGAACCCTTTGAAAAATGGGCTTTAGATTTCATTGGACCTATTAATCCACCATCTAAGCAAAATAAGTATATATTGGTTTGTACTGATTATGTTACTAAATGGGTGGAAGCCAAAGCATTAGTGTCTGCTACTGAAAATTCAGTTGTTAATTTTCTTTATGAGGATATTTTTACTCGTTTTGGTGTTCCAAGAGAAATTGTGACAGATCAGGGAAGCCAATTCACATCCAACCTGGTGGAGAAGCTGATGGAAGAATACAAAATCAAGCACAAAAGATCTACTCCTTACCATCCGCAAGAAAATGGTCAAGTGGAGTCTACAAACAAATTTCTTGAAAGTATCATCACCAAAACTGTTCATCTACACAGAAGAGATTGGGCAGAAAGGCTTCCTGAAGCCTTGTGGGCCTACAGAACTACATGGAGAAATACAACAAGACATTCTCCCTATGAACTTGTTTATGGGAAAGAAGTCCTGCTCCCCATTGAGTTTCAAGTCAAAACCTTCAAGATAGCAGTTCAGTTGGGGATGGATCTATCAGAAGCCCAAAAGCATAGAATGGAGCAGTTGAATGAGCTAGATGAGATCAGACAAGAGGCAATTCTAAGAACTGATCTAGTTCAATATCAAAGAGTTAAATGGCATGACAAATACATCAAAGAGAAGAAGTTTCAAGAAGGAGATTGGGCATTGCTATTTGATTCCAAGTTTAAAGATTTTAAAGGAAAATTTCAGACTCATTGGCTTGGGCCATATGAGATTGACAAGATCTTTAGTAATGGAGCGGTAAGAATCAAGACCATTGATGAATCTCAAACTCCTCTTATTGTGAATGGCCACAGATTAAAGATCTATCATAAGCCACTCTCAACAGAGGAATTTGTCAAAATATTTCAAGATAATTCTGCAATAAGGTTGGTGAAGAAGAATCCTTCTTCTCCACCAGCCTAGCCTTTGTTCTTTTCAGTTTCAAAATTTAAAAAAATAAAAATAAAAATAAAAATTGTATAAGCCTGAAAACCAATCACTGATTGGCAGTCTTATACAGAAAATGTAGGGTGAAAATCAGGAACACCTGACACCCTATATTTTCCAAAAAATTCTCTCTCTCTCTCTCATTTCACAAGTTTTATGACAACCCACTCCACTTCATTCCACTCCATTTCATCTATTTCATTTCATTTCACCAATAAAAATTTTCTTTCATGACCATTTTCATTCAGTCAGTTATCATCTATCCATCTCCATTCACCCAAATAATTGTTGTGTCAGTTTTCGCAGCTGACACCAGTTTCCGCAGCAAGAAGCAGTTTCTGCAGCCACCACTCTGTTTTTCAAAAATTTACAGTCAGATGTTAGTTCAACAATCATGAAATCAAATGCAGGTGTGAGGACATATTATGAAGACATGAGGCATTCAAAAGCATCAATGAGGAGCAACTGATTGAAGACTAATGAAAAATGGCAAGAATTCCAAGGTATGAGTAGAAATTTATTTCAAATGGCATTCAAGCACATTTTTACATAGTTATAAACCATAGCTCCATTATATGCAATGATTGCTTTGATAACTCCATAACCGTTCCACGATCTCTATACGATCCCCCCACAATCCTTGCATTCATTTTAAACGGCCTCATAATCAAGCCTCTGGTCTTCACTCGTGTTCGGATATACTTTGATACTCCACCTGTAATTATGGAACGTGGTTGATTTGACTACGGCTTCTCTCAGCCGCACAAAATCCGCAGCCGTTTCATAAACGTGCTTGCGTCTACTCTGCAGCCACCCAATTTTAAATACTGCCGGATGCACTTTACTCCCCCTACTGTTCTATTGACCTCACGGCTGCATTTCCACCATGTTCACATAATCCTTCACCCCATTTTGTTCTCTGTTCCGCTTCATTCCGTGTACCTATTCTCTGATATCCGCTTACAGTCACTGGTCTCCTTCATAAACCCTGTTCATTTCCGCTAATTCAGTCGTCTTACCTCCGCTAAACCCTCCTCACGCAGACAAGTTTTAAAGAACAGAAGGAAGGATGGGTCGGTTGTTGAGGACAGAACCATAGGGACCCAAATTTATGGAAGGATACCCGCAAGTCAAAGACATACTGAAAAAGGCAAAATGGCTTCGGTTTATTCAAAAGTTTAAAGGCTACAATAAGGAGGTAACAAAAGATTTTACGAGGTCTTTCAATGGTTTGGAGGTAGAAATTGGGGACCTCAAATTTACAGTGACTGAGGCATCCATAGCAGATGTTACAGAACTCCCTCAAGAAGGTGAATGTTGGTTCAAGAACAAGAGCATTGGCAAGGAAGCCTGGAGAGTGATCCTACGTAACCCAGGTATGGATGTCACCATTTTCAAAAAGGGAATTCCTGTCCATGCTTTAAAAGAAGAGTGGGCCAGTTTACTGTTGGTTATTCAAAAGTTTATCACCTATGAGGGACGTTTTGGATCAATGTACATGTATCATACCCGACTGTTGAAGAATTTTCTAGACAACCAGACCCTCAATCTGCCATACTTTTTACTAAACAGTTTGAAAAAGATGTCTGTAACCATCCAAAAGCATCTGGGGGACGTAGAACCACATTTGTATCACCATGGTCTCGTGAAAATCTTGATAGAAAAACAATTAAAAGAGAAAAAGGACACCTGGGAGCAGTTTTTAATTAGAAATTTCTTTGAAGAACCCCAAGAAACCCTTGAAGGCAGTACATCAAAAAGAAGTAGAAGAAAGAGAATAGGTGATAAAACTCAAAGCACTCCTACTAACACAGTTGAAAGAACTAGTAGAGAAGAAAGACTGTCTAAAAGGAGGAAGGAAAAGACTGAGGGTAAAAAGCCAACAAAATCAAAAGAGAAAAAAAGCATTGAGGCTGTGCATCAAACCCCTTCCTCAGAAGAAGACCATCAAGTATTGTCTAAGAGACTAGTTCACCTTCAGGAACAGTCAGCTATGGCCAAAAAGAAAGGAAAATAAAAACAGAAGGAAAAAGACAGTAGTCCACAACATGTAAGAAGAAGCACCAGGCTTAAAGGAAAGTGGAGGAAAGCACAAACAAAAGGACCCCATTTTATTGATTTGGGAGAAGGAACACCTGAACAAACTCCAGCTGGCCGTAGTCCACCTCATTCTCAGCCAAACGTTGAAAATAGTCCTCAAGATGTTGACATGAGTCCTTTTCGGCCAAATTTTGAAGTCAATTCTCCTCCACAGCATTTTGGGGACAGCCCAAGGAAAACGACACTCGAGATAGATCCAAAGCAGCAAGAGATGTATGATTACATAGAATCCTTAGAAAGAACAGCCACGGGTCCCAGCACTTCATCCACTCAGCCTCACACAGCACAAGAAGCTCTAGTCCAATCGTTGAAACAAGAAGTCTTTGAGTTGGAGGTTTTAAATAGACATATTAAAAATGAAAATGAAGCATTAAAGGAGAAAAACAAATTGGATAAGATCATTCATGACAACACTATGCTACATCTAGGACTGTGGCACAAAAAGAACAGGAAATTGAAGAAGAAATGCAAGAAGATAAGTAGAGCACTGATTAATCTCAAATTCATATGCTTGATGAAGAAGCCCAGGATGTTAGCAGCACCAAGAAAGACGAGAAGAGGACTGGATATACTGGCAGAGGTATCAGGGCATATGAATTGAAGGAGGATGATCAAAATTTTGGTTGCATGGGGACATGCAACACCTTCACAGTGGGGGTATGTTGAGTCCAAAACTTGCATCTTTCCTATACACCTTTCTAGACTTTTTCCATTTACCTGGACCTCCTAAGTCATCAACATCATTGCATATTAATCATAAAAGAGCATTTAAAGTGGTTTTTAACTATGTTTTGTGTCTGCTTTTTGAATTAGATTTTTGCTCATTTAGCTGCGGAATCTTGTCACTTTCCGCAGCTGCTTCAACTTTCCGCAGCCATTTTGTTAAAGTCTATATTGCAGGTGTCTTCAGGAAAATCAAGCCACATGGGCAAGTTGGAAATGATATGGACATGGACCGAGTCCTACTGGCTCAGTTGAATTCACCAAAGAAGGCCGTGGTCAAAGGTAGTCAAGCGGTGGTCAACCTAAGAGTCCTACGGTGACAGAACTCCATTTTTCACCACGTGAAGACTTGCGTGGCTGTTCCTAAATCTCAGGGGACATATCAACACCTGTGAACTGCTCCATAAGCCGAATTCAACGGCCACCCTCCATAGATTTAATCTTCACGGCAGCCATAATGCTAGATTTCTGGATGTGGTTGTTCACGTGTCTTTTATCAGCGCAGATTGTAGGAAAGTAGTTATGTCATCCTCTGTTATAAATAATGCGTTCTCATACACATAGTAGCTAGCTTTTGTAATGTAATTTTGCTGTAAAGAAAGCCCACTGTGCCGTGACATTATTTCCTTGTTATGACTGCGTTTTGAATACATGAGAAGACTCTGTTCATAAGCATAATTCGTGGTTGATAGCTGTTCCCCGAGGATTGTGCAGAGGGCCCCTGCACACGCCGAGGTTTTGTTTATTGCTGTATAGTTTCATGCTTTATTTCCTTACGTTAATTATGCCATAGTTATTCACGTGTATATATTACATCTCTTATGGTATTAACGTTTTATTTCTGTCCATAATTTTTCATGCTTTATACTGCTGTTAACTGATCAATGTCTTTGTTCCAGATTACAGTAGGCAGCCTGGGCATTTTCACATAGTTTTACAATGACTAATGACATGGAATCAGTCTTGTCCTTCTGCTGATTTATTTTTCTTAGCTTTTAATTCCAGCACTGTTTTATTTATTTCAATTTTGTACATTTGCTTTATTAGTTAGATTAGATATTAAATTACTCATGTCATTATCAGTTACCTCCAAATACCATAGCGAGACTAATGGTGAGGGATTGAAGTATGAGTGTGTAGTTTGATATTAGTTTATTTTTCTACAAGTTAGATATTAAATTGCTCATGTCATTATCAGTTACCTCCGAAAGCCATAGCGATACTAATGGTGAGGGATTGAAGTATGAGTGTGTAATTTTATATTAGTTTATTTTTCTGCAAATTAGATATCAGATTGCTCAAGTTGTTTATGATTACCTCCGAAAGCCATAGCGAGACTAATGGTGAGGGGTCAGAATATGAGTTGATGTAATTTGATTTTAGCTTTACTTTGCTTGCAATTCTTGGATTTCTTTGAGCACAGTTTCTTTTGTATTTAGGCAGCAGCAAGGGTAATGGGTTTCATGATCAATAGTTCACTGTTTGTTTGACTAGTATAGTGGCACATTTTCATTTTCTTTTAGGAATTAATTTTGTCATTGCATGTTATAAAACCCTTTTGAAGTTTGAAGTTTGGGAAATCATTATAAAGGACATCATTGCCTTGAACATTTATATCCATACTTGTCTTTTAGAATTTCCATCTCACATTAGGAAACCAACCAAGATAAAAACCCCCAAGATAAATAAAAAACCCAAAAACAACAAAAAGTAAGAGATAGGTTATCTTGCACATATAGTGCGCCACACTTTGTCAGCTTACGAATCTCGGATTGACAAATTAATGTAGCAATTTAGGACACACTAAATTGACCAAACAGTGGAAATGGCATTAGTTGATGTCGCTGGAATTGTTGGTATTGAGGGTATGGTTGTTGATATTGATATTGTTGAGGGTACATATGCTGAGGTGGATGGTTTCTATAACCATATCCCCTCCAACCTTCTATAGGTTGGTTTTGATATTGTTGTGGGGGCCAAGCCTGCCATGGCATTGGAGTGTTCCATGAATTCTGAGGAGGATATTGAAAATTCTCGAGGTTTTGTTGAGAGAATTGTTGAGGCATCCTTGGTTGCCAAGGTCTCCTTGGTGCCATATAGTAGAGAGGGTCTCCTTGGTTGCCAAGGTCTCCCAAGGTGCTGAAGAGATATGTTTTGAAATTTTCTAGTAAAATTCCTATTTTTGTTCGTGTTACTGCACTTGCTGCAGATTTGGAAGCTCTTGATGTAATATCTTTCTTTCCACTCTTTTCTCTTCCCCTAGAGTATTTCTGAAAAAGTTCAACAATTTCTTCAAATGGTAGATTGGAGATATCTCCTTTTCCCATCAAATTAAGGATATCTAAATATTCATCTCTGATATCCTTCAGAAATATTGTACTAATGGTATCGGGATTTAGAGAATGTTGTTTGGATTTTTAAAAATTGTAAAGAAATATTTCTAAATACTCCTCCAAACTTTCATCTTCTTATTGTGTCATTCTAAAAATGTCTTCTTTTGAGTCTCTAGCCCTGCAGTAAGCTTGATACTTTTTAAGAAAAAATTTCTTCATGTCATCCCAAGAAGCTATTGTATGTTCTCCTAAACCCATAAACCATTTTAATGTTGTTGCTTTCAAAGTAGCAGGAAATAGTCGAAGCTTGTGTGTATCATTCGTGTATCCATAAGTTCTACATAAGATATCAAACTCGAACATAAATGAATCAGGATCTTCTCTTGACATTCCATAAAAGTTAGGCAATACAGAAGGTGGAATGTTTTTCATTTGCACCTCTTATCCTAATATTTCTCTTGTATCTAATATTGGAAATCCAAAAGCAGCTTCCTGATCATTGTTATTTTATTGCTCATTATCATATAGTCTTCTGTTTTTATTTTCTCTTCTTGCTTCTTCTTCTGTCTTTCTTAGTGATTTTGTGCTTCTATCTTCCTCTCTCTTTCTTTCTTCCTCAAATTTCCTTTCTTCCTCTCTTTTTCTTCTCCATTCCCTTTGTTGTCTCTCATATTCAATTCTTTGTTCATGAGTCATGATTGGCATATTAGATCCTTGTTCTTCTTTAGCCATTTCCTGTTCAAATATTTGTAGTGTTTCAATATGAGGTTGATTTGGTGTTTCCACAACCACTTTAATTTGTTCAAGGGCAGGTTGCTCTAATTGTTCAACAAATGGTTTTCTTATTTCCTTTTGTTTTCCTAAGGAAGGAGTTTCTTTTGGTGATTGCTTTATTTTTACCTCCAAGGCTAACAAGATAAGTCTTTCAACTAGAGTTAATCTTTGTCCTAATCTCTGTTTTTCCTCTAACTTTTATATAGTAGGTCTTCCAACAATTGGTGTTGTTAGTCCAGTGGATGGATGAGTTGTTGGGGGGTTTTGTTTAACAAATCTACCCTTCTGATCTCTATCTCTAGGCATAAAGAAACATAACTTAAAATAAAAACTATGATGTTGTTGTTATTGTCAAGGTTTTTTTTTTTACCGCTTCAAAAAATGCTTCCTCGACAAAGGCGCCAAAAATGTTGGGTTGTTTACTGGGTAAACTAACACAATTTTTTTTTATCAATCCGGGCTTGTGGAAATTAGAAGCATCTCCAAGATATATGGGTTTCAACTATAGTTAAGATTATAAGATGAATTATTAATAACAAAGGAAATGCATATTACAAATGTAAATCTTAACTAAATAATTTCTAATTCAATTATATAACAAGCAGCAGAATAAGCTCCTAACTTAGGAGAACTTGTTTGTCCTTCTCTACAAAACTACTTCATGAATCAAAAACCAAAACCACTAATGAACAATATATCAAGATACATGAAAGAATAACTGAAGTGGCTCCTAACTAAGGAGATCCTGGCTATCCTTCATTACAGATTCAATAATCATTAATACCATTGTTAGAAAACAGGAACTTCAAAAAATCATTTAAAAGCAGGAAAGATGAATTCTAGCTCTAGCTCTTGATCAAATAGAAGGAATGTTTAACTTAAACAATGGATTGCCCCTTCATATGCAGAATAGAAATTAGAATTAGATTCATCAGCAATCATAAAACATTATCATACATCTAATTAACAGATTAAGCATAAAACGAAACTAGTTCAAGAAATTGCAACTAAAATAACCAGAAAGTGCACTTAGCTCGGTGTGGGGGCCCTCAACCCTTGCCTCGCACACTGTAAATGATTTCAGTTACTAAAATTCAATCATGCATTCAACATATATAACAATAGAAAAGGAAATAGAACAGGTCTTTCAGTTAGCTCTCAAAGTTTTAGAAATATCAAAGTTAAGTTATACAAATTGTACATATGAATGCCTTCAATATCTTAGGCTTAAATAGATAAAATATGAAACAAAATCATATAAAATGTCTCCTACAGCCATGGCTATCCTTATCCTATCTATTCAGGTTGAGCTCATCCATCTAATCTCTCAAAATCTGGAAAATCCCATAAAACACTAAATTTGACCTATTTCCTAGGGATTTCCATAAAAACAGGCCCTGTATGACCACCTTTGACTGGGCTTGTTTAAGCTCGATTTGACTGAACCAATAGGTGTACATCCAATCTTAGTTCCCAAGATTTCTATAAATTTATCCAGCTCGAGCCTATGTGTCCCGCAAATATGACATCCATGAAGCCATTACGGGAATTTCTGATCTGGTCCAAAAATGCACTGAAAATTCAATTTTTATAAAAACTTTTAAAAATTGAAAAACTTAATTTATATACCTAGATATCCATTAATTGGACAAAATAGAGTGAATATGATGGTATATGGATGGATAACATGGTAATAAAGTGTATTTTATTAAACAAAACTAGATAAAAAATGAGGGACAACAACCTCCATCCACAATAATTACCAAAGTTTAAACAATATAGGAGCAAGAGATTGGAAACATTCCATTAAAAATGTTGGAAGTATCCCAACCTCTAACTCAAAAGGAAAAGGATAATGAATCGACACCTAAAGATACTAAAGTCCTTAGCAAAAAAGACCAGGATAAATCAGCCGAAGTTCACACTATGGATTTAGATTTCCAAGGTAATCTGAATGAAGTTTGGAAGGAATTTAACCTAAAACTCCAAGGAGACCAAGGAGTTATAATTAATAATTAGAAAAATATTGTGCATATGCCTTAAACTAAAAGTCAGGACTCGTTCACTGTTGAGCCCTCTAACAAATTAGTAAGCACACTACTGAAATTGTACTTAACATTGAGGAAATTCCTCCTATGGACATTTTCTACAGTCCTAAGCATAAAGCAGTTATGAGAAGATAGAAGAAAAGAAGGAGATCAGAGCAATCTAAACCCCTTGTCCAAGGAAATATCTCAATGGATGTTGTTTTTAAAGACTCACACACAGATCCTTCATAGGATCTAACTCACCTAACTCAGCTCACAAGAGCTTATGCCTTTGCAACTATTGATAAAGCTTTTGAGGTTCAACAGTTGATGAAAGAAAAGAATGAAAGAATCATCCAACTAGAACTTGAGCTACTGGAAAAGAAACAAAATGTCAGTCAACAGCTATAGGTACAGGTCATGCAACTCGAGGAGAGCATGGACTAATATAAGATTTGGCACCAAAATGAAATTAGTTCGAAGGATACTCAAATTCATCAATTGCAGTTTTCTATAGAGCAATTGAAAGATAATACAAATATTGATGAATTCATAAAAGAGGCCTTCGAACTAAATACTTTATTGGCACCAAAAAAAGTCGGTTTTTTTCAAAAATTATCAAATATTATTGAATTGTGTGAACAAAGCAATCCACTGATGAATCACATTTTGAGACTGGAGGATTAGTTTCGATAAGATTGATGATGAGGTTTCCTAGTATGTCACCTGGCAGGATTCTGATGATGGCCGAAAGGCCATCCTGCCCAGGATTGAAGACTCAAAGAAGGAAATATTGTTTATTGATTGGGACATACAATTGAAACATGCTTAAAGAGCCATTTGCAAAGAAAAATATGTGGCTACTAACATCCTGGAAACTATTAATCAAAATCTCATCGCTGCAAACCATGTTGATAGATGTCCTCCCGGTCCACTCCCTATCGTGAAAGACTTGATAATACAATGGAAAGAATTTTCAAAGGTAAAAGAGGAACACATCAGAACGCTGGAAAAACTAGATTGGGATAAGTGTTAGAGATACTTGGTAAAGCCACATAGCCAATGGCTTATGCTGTGTTGTCTTACAGATACATCCTCCTACATGCCAATCGACAAAGGTTAAGCCTATGTTTAACATCGCTTAGTTGAAGGAATGAATGGCTGATGAGCCAACATGACAATCATCAAGCAAATCACCCCTTTAATTTCAGTTTCTGTTTAATTTCCACTTAGTTTAAGGAGGGTTGTTGTAAATCTCCTCAACTTTTTATTGTAATAAATATTTTACTACTTTTATTCTTATATATAAACCCCTTCACGGTTTTGAAGAAGGGGTCCTGAATTTTTGAAAGGAAGACTTTACTGATGTTGCACTTTTGTACTCTTGAAGTTTTATGAATAGAAAGGTCTGGACCAAGTGCTTTTTCTCAAATGAGCAGAGTGAACATATACATGGTACTTTTATCTTATGTGTTATTTTTTGTTTCAAATGAGAAATGGTTATTTATCTTATGATGTTTTGTTTCATGTATCTATTTCAATACAATTTGGCATTAACTCACTTTTTAACATGTTATACTGTTAGCTTTTGATACATATGCAATACAAGCATTTAAAAGTTGCTATATAAGCTTTATGCGATTGATTTAATTAACTATTTAATTAAATCAATTACTTCAAATCGTTTTCATATCTCTAATTGCTTGTATGATCTTCATTTGCATCCACTAAAAGATCATTTTATAAATCACATAGAAAATATATTTCGTCCCTAGATACATAGTAGATAGATGTATTATTTACCGCAAGCTTGCTAATAATTGCATCCACCATGTTATAGATAGTTATAAATCCATCCATTCACCCAATTATATTCCACTGTGAAACTGGTCCCATAAATCTAATCGGAGCCACCATTCCAAACGAAAAAGGGACGGTTGTTAAGTCCCCAACCCAATGGTTTCCCTGACATTGTTGCACCATGTTGGTTCTTAAGAGACAAGTCCTTGGTTGTGAAAATGAATCAGTGCTTGAGACATTTTAAGGGTATTTTATGAAAACATTATTTATCATTTGTTCTTTGTTCTATTCCTTTGGAAATTTTCTTGTAAAACCCTTAATTCTCTAGAGTAATAAAAGATTACATGATGCCTTTGACTGCTGAAATGTGAATGAATAAGAAGAACTGTAAGGAAGCTTAAGATAATATGTTGTAAACACAGGATCTATTAACTTAAGTGTCAGAGAGAATTTATTAATTGAGAGGAATTGGAGTGAAGGAGTGCATTTTAAGGATATTTAAATCTTACTTACAAATGTAATTCAGAGACATGCAGCTTCATTACTTCACTTCATTCATAAAAGAAATAATACAAGATGACACCGGAAAGAAAAACCACCATCAACATTTGCAGGAAACTTGAGACTTCTTTCATTAATTCTTTAGAGAAATAAAATACAAAAATATATTCTTCCAGAGGTTCCAAAACTCCGAAGCTCCACCCAATCCAATTTCTAGGCTTTATCCTTTTCCCCTCGATCCATATATCTAATCAGTTATAAAACTGATTTTTAAAACAGTTAATAAATTGTTTTTGAGAGTCTTCCTTTAAAAATTCTCTTAGAAATAATGAAATTACATTTTTTTATTTAACATTATTATTAATAATATATATAATATATTTAAAGGCCACTTTTTTTTACAAGCTTTATACATTTGAACACTAGTAGTTAATTAGACTCCTAATACATAGAATAAATTAATGAAGGAGGATCAATTTTTTAATGTACAATTGTAGAGATAATGAATATGGATGGCGTGTGCGTCCCATTGTCCTTTCCGCACATAACTTCCCCAAAACCATAAACCGCTTGCGAAGGCACCTTTGGTGGTTTCCATAAATTAATAAAGTGACGACGCATTGAATATCAATCGTCGATTTCTTCAATGGCAGTTTGGGAAAAAATGTTTACGGGATCACTTCTTCGCATATGTTTCGTACATCTTGTGCTTCCAGGTTCTGATAGGGTGATATAACGGTGTTGGCGCTGTGTGAGTTGTATGGACGTTGTGTATTTATCTACTATTGTTGTTGCTGCTGTTGAGGAGATTCCATCTTTGATTTCTTGAACATCGGTCCTGAAAAATTGGCACCACTTCCAGACGACATAATATCTATGAAATTGGACTGGAAAGGATTTCGGGAAATTCTCGTCATATTATTGGAGCCTAATTGCTAGAGACGATTAGGATAATTATTTTCCAAGATTTGGAGTTGGAATAATGAAAAAGAAGGCGGAGGGTTTTGTCCGAGGCTTCTTGCATCGAAACATATTGCAGTGGAGTTTTCATTCGGCCTGAAACAAGGAAAAGAATTTAGAGTTTGTGTGATTGTTCCTTTTTGGGAAACAACACCTATGTGTTCAGTCCCCGGATCTTCCGTCAAGATAGAGTTCATATTATTATCCTTGTGATTAAGATTACATGTTTAGCTTCCCTCACATAAATATTAGGTTGGTTTGGGGGGGAGGACGTTGCCTTAATAATAATCCTTCCTTGCCAACGAATGTAGTGCTTGGCTGGTTGAATTGAAGGAGAAATATATCTCACCAGTGTTATTCTTGCCCGTCGTGGCCGGGCATGATTGCGTGTTGCTCTCTCCGAGAGTCAATTTCTTGAAAAGGTCACACATGGCTTCTTGTCATGGACGTAACTTGTCATTCAACGCTTGGGGAACTCTGTCATCAATTTAAATGTTGTTTCTTTTGATTCAGAATATTCTTTGTCCAAGGAAGGAATATACATATTTCTTCTCCTCGGCTGCGAACCAATAACACAGTGCAAGCAAGGTTGAATGAAGACACGTCCTCTGTCCAATAACACATAAATTACACAAAAATCTTGCAACGGCCAACTGTAGTGAGCCATTGCAATGGAAGATGAGTAGAGAGAAACAAACACTTGTCCAAAGTTAACGCACGTTTATGTTTTCTTCTGCCAGAAATTCACAACTTGCAGGACATTTTTTAATAAAATTTCCATTTAAGGAACTGGCGAGATATATAAACCACTTTGAATTTTTGGACGATTATCGCGATAAAGTAAATTGGGCTCTCTCTCCACGTCGCAGATTTTTGAAAATTTTCTCTGTTTACCCAAAAATGAGCTCGAGATTCCTATGCAGTGAATGTTTGCGTTTTCTAATATGTGGAGTCATTTGTTCCTAATTCTTCATCTTGGCACAGTTCTTCAAATGCCTTTAGATAAACATATTTTCATTCTTTCAAGGAACCTTTCCAATACCTTTTATTTCAAGCAATTCCTCTGTATTTCTAGGCACCCTTTTGTTGATGTGTTGCAGAACAACATTCCCCAAAATATGATAAGGCATAATATTTCCTCCAACTTCGTTAACAAGTATCGTTCGTAGGAAATGAAAGGAAACATAGAGCTTGCTGGATATGGCTGGATCAATTTGCGACTGAAGAGGAGGTAACTCATCCTCATCTAGGGAATTCGTATTTGTTTTAGGCAACTAAAAGTTCTTCAATGTAGTATAAGATTTCTCATGCTTATCCACCTCCATGAAGACTAAAAATTTCATGCTTGTACCTTTTAATTTGCTGACTCATCAAGCCACGAAACACATCCAGGACATGAAACGAGGAGAATCGTTGAGCAACATATGTTGAGCTTGTGGTTATCTTCTTGAACATATTGCAGTTCTTCTTGAATTTTTAATAACTGTTTCCTCAAAAACCTTGAATTTCTCAGAACCTCTCTCGACTTTTAGTTGAGTCAAATTATGATACAACATCTGGCTCCATTTGCGGACAGTGCTTTGGTAGAAAAGTGTTGAGAAATTGTAGACCAGTATTCTTTATTGGGCATGGAGTCAAACCAAAATGGAAGTTGATCCTAGTATGAAATCTCACTAAAACCTGCCACACTTTGGACTTCTTCCTTTATTCTTAAACTGAAAATACCGAACTAGAGATACTGCAACTGAAAATGCTCAATTTTTGAGCTTATTTATGTACAACCCCTATATATATACATGGTTGAACTTAATCATGTGAAGTAAGCCTTCCAATGGCACCAACCCAACATCTGCATATTAGACTTAATGCCTCCATACTGCCGAATTTTAAACATCAAAATGGGGATCTACCATGAAAAATTTCCAAATACAAAGCTTTTCACATACCTCTACATAAATGCTTGTTGTTGATCAAATAAATTTGTCATATACTCAGCCACTGGATCATAGAACTGACGAGACAAGATTTTGGTTGCCTCCTTTTTTTTAAACATTTTGCTGATGTATATTCTTCTGAACAGGGCAACTGCCTTCATTATTTGAATCCTCAATTTGGGGTTATGCGTGAGGAAATTAATTGTTGTTTTCTACTGACAACCATTTAGGTCGAGAAGAGAAATCCAACGCTTGTTCCCCATAATGTTGATGTTTTTCGTACAATGCCAATTCTTGACCAAAATCTTCGTCCTCCTGCAACAAAACTTGAGGAGCTCCATTAGTTTCTCCCCTGTTCACAAAGTCACTAAAATTATGAAAATTATAAGGATCTTCTAGGTTTTTAAAGTGTAGTTCAATTGTCATAAAAAATTGTTGATTTGAATCCTCAGAATGCTTAAATTCTCATGTCTCAAGAATGAGGGCGTCCTTTGACATTCTTTGAAAATCCTTGTTTATCTCTAAACTCACATTCTCTTGTAAATAAATTCCATTGTTTTCATGACAAGCCTTCTTGTCTTCAACAAAAATTGTTCTTTCACCATGATAAGAAAATTTTCTACAAGCCCACAAATTAACTTCAATTTCCTGTGCATAAAGAAACAACAGCTCCAGAGTACAAGGCTTTCTTTCCTTCAGATAAAAAACTAAGTCAATAGAATGAGCCTTCGAATAATACACCATGGCAGCAGCCTCAGAAGGTTGAATCTCTTTTGGCATACTAGAATAAATTTTTTGAAACCTTCTATTAAAATGAATGATTGATTCATTACTCTGCCTTTGGATAGAATATAATTCCAAAAGGTGTTTTTCATATGACTTGTGCTCACCCCAATATCTAAGAAAGATACCTTGAAAACCTTGCCATGAACTAATTGAAATTGCTTCCAAACACTGGAACCATTGTTAAGCACCCTGCTTTAATGAACGACAAAACATCCTTAAAGCCACATCTTCATAAATAATTTGAAATTTGTCTAGAAAGTACTCAAATTTTAGGAGTTTGGCTGCAGCATCATCACTTTCTCCATAAAAAATTGGCAGAAATTTAAAGCTTTTAAAAGGATATTGATGAAGATCTGTAGGCAACACCAAGGGTTTGAAAATCACCTTGGCTCCAAGCTGAAATGTAGTGGATTGTTTATGAGCCAGAATATTATCACCCAAAGATGATGAATGATCACCTTTATGACTAGATTGTGACTGATTTTTAGGAATTGCAATGCAACATCCATCTCTCTTCTCATATTTAGGAGATAAGGTTGTGTCAAAATTAATAATAGAAGCAAAAGAAAAATCTTCTTTTTCTAATAAAGAATGTACTTCTTGGGCTTTACAATCTTCTGAGAATATAAAGCAGGAAACAATATTCTTGATATGTAAGGGAAAATAGATCACTAAAGTAATAGTAAAAAAATAGAACTTCCTTTAAAAAACTCAAATTTTGATATCTGTGTTTTCCACGGTGCTCTATCATTTTCTTGCCGGTAGAATTCCTCATCTAATGAAACCTTCATCATTGAGGTCGCTGGGTGAATAATACACAACCAAAATTTAATTCTAAATCTTGTTCACCATCAAGAAATAAATGTCAATACCCAGGGAAAAATAACTTCACGCCTTCTTCCCCGGCAACGATGCCAAAAAATGTTGGTTCTTAAGAGACAAGTCCTTGGTTATGAAAAGGAATCAATGCTTAAGACATTTTAACATTATTTTATGAAAACAATATTTATCATTTGTTCTTTGTTCTATTCCTTTGGAAATTTGCTTGTAAAACCCTTAATTCCCTGGAGTAATAAAATATTACACAATGCCTTTAACTGCTGAAATGTGAATGAATAAGAAGATTTGTAAGGAAGCTTAAGATAATATGTTGTAAACACAGGATCTATTAACTTAATTTTCAGAGAGGATTTGGAGTGAAGGAGCGCATTTTAAGGATATTTAACTCTTACTTACAAATGTAATTCAGAGACCTACAACTTCATTACTTCACTTCATTCATAGAAGAAATAACACAAGATGACACTAGAAAGACAAACCACCATCGACAATTGCAAGAAACTTGAGACTTCTTTCATTAATTCTTTAGAGAAATAAAATACAAAAATATAGTCTTCCAGAGGTTCCAAAACTCCGAACCTCCACCCAATCCAATTTCTGGGCTTTATCCTTTTCCCCTCGAGCCATCTATCTAATCAATTATAAAACTAATTTTTAAAACAATTAATAAACTGTTTTTGAGAGTCTTCCTTTCAAAATTATCTTCGAAATAATGAAATTACATTTTTTATTTAACATTATATATATTATTATTAATAATATACATAATATATTTAAAGGCCGCTTTTTTTTTACAAGCTTTATACATTTGAACGCTAGTATTTAATTAGACTCCTAATACATAGAATAAATTAATGAAGGAGGATCAAATTTTTAATGTACGACTATAGAGATAATGAATATGGATAGCATGTGGGTCCCATTGTCCTATCCGGACATAAATTCCCCAAAACCATAAACCGCTTGCGGAGGCACCTTTGGTTGTTTCCATAAATTAATAGAGTGATGCCGCATTGAATATCAATCGTCGATTTCTTCGATGGCAGTTTGGGAAAAACTGTTTACTGGATCACTTCTTTGCATATGTTTCATACAAATTGTGCTTTCAGGTTTTGATAGGGCGATATAACGGTGCTGGCGTTGTGTAAGTTGCATGGATGTTGTGTATTTCTCTACTATTGATTCTTCTGATGCTGAGGAGATTTGATATTCGATTGCCTGAACATCGGTCTTGAAAAATTGGCACCACTTCCATATGACATGGTCTCTATGAAATTAGACTAGAAAGGATGTCGGGAAATTCTCGTCAGATTATTGGAGCCTAATTGCCAAAGATGATTAGGATAATTATTTTCCAAGATTCGGAGTTGGAAGAATGAAAAGAAGGCGGAGGGTTTTGTCTGAGGCTTCTTACATCGAAACATATTGTAGTGGAGTTTTCGTTCGGCCTTAAACAAGGCGGAGAATTTAGAGTTTGTGCGATTGTTCCTTCTTGGGAAACAACACCTATTTGTTTATTCTCTAGAACTGCTGTCAAGATAGAGTTCATATTATTATCCTTGTGATTAATAATACCTGTTTAACTTCCCTCGCATAAATATCGAGTGGGGGGGCGAGGGGGACTTTGCCCTAACAAGAATCCTTCCTCGCCAATGAATGTAGTGCTTGGCTAGTTGAATTGAAGAAGAAATATGTCTCGCCAATGTTCTTCTTGGCCATCACGGCCAGCCATGATTGCGTGCTGCTCTCTCCGAGAGTCGATTTATTGTATAGGCCGCTCATGGCTTCTTGTCATGGACGTAACTTGTCATCCAACGCTTTGGTAACTCCATCATCAACGTAAATGTTGTTTCTTTTGATTCAAAATATTGTTCGTCCAAGGAAGGAATATACATATTTCTTTTCCTCAGCTGTGAACTAGTGACACAGTGCAAGCAAGGCTGAATGAAGGCGTTTCCACTATTCAATAACACATAAATTACACAAAACTCTTGTAGCAGCCAACTGTAGTGAACCATTATGATGGAAGCCTAGTAGAGAGGTGGCAGAATTGACAAAGGGGTCATGCATAAACGTTGAGAGAAACAAACGCTAGTCTAAAGTTGACGCACTTTTATGTTTTCTTCTGCTAGGAAATCACAACTTGCAGGACTTTTTTTTAATAAAATTGGCGTTTAAGGAACTAGCGAAATCTATAAAACCACTCTGAATTTTTGGAAGATTCCCGTGATAAAGTCAATTTGGGTCTCTCTGCACAAAATCCAAGTCGCAAATTTTTGAAATTTTTCTCCGTTTGCTCGAAATTGAGCCCGAGGTTCCTGTGCTGGGAATGTCTGCATTTTCTGAGGTGTGCAATCATCTGTTCCTAATTCTCCATCTTGGTACAGTTCTTCAAATTCCTTTAAAACTTTTTGTTTATCTCAATTATGAATTCATATGTATAATTAGATAAGCATATTTTCATGCTTTCAAGGAACCTTTCCAATACCATTTATTTCATGCAATTCCTCTGTCTTTCTAGGCACCCTTTTTTTGATATGCTACGAAACAACATTCCCCAAAATATGATAAGGCATATAATTCATCCAGCTTCATTAACAAGTATCGTTCATAGGAAATTCAAGGCAACATAGAGCTTGTTGGATAGGGCTGGATCAATTTGCAACTGAAGAGGAGGTAACCCATCCTCAACTAGGGAATTCGTATTTGCTTTAGGCAACTAAAATTTCTTCAATGTAGTATAATATTTCTCATGCTTATCCACCTCCATGAAGACTCAAACTTTCATGCTTGTACCTTTTAATTTGTTGACTCATCCAGCCATGAAACACACCCAGGACATCAAACGAGGAGAATAATTGAGCAACATATGTTGAGCTTGTGGTTATCTTCTTAAACATATTGTAGTTATTCTTGATTTTTTAATAACTGTTCCTCAACAACCTTGAATTGCTCATAACCTCTCTTTACTTTTAGCTGAGTCAAATTATGCTACAACACACCGATTTTCGGGGCCTTGACATTTTTGGCGCTATAATGAGGGCCATCTGACTATGAATGGAACCAAAGCTTAATCGAAAAATAAAATACCATCATAAGAGTCATTCTACCTCTAATTCTACAACTTCTAGTCACGGTTCAAGATCTCCTATTCTTAGATCAAATTTTTTTCAAACTCCACCCAAATATCCTAGTTATGTTCATTAATAAATCTCTTCAGATTACACTCCAGAATCACCTGAAGTACAAACATTAATAAATAAATTGGAATAAATTTCAATTTCGGCAGAGAAACTTGTACTTTTTGAAGCCTCAGAAGGAAGCATTACTTCAATATTTGAGGGCACTGGTGTATTAACTCGTTCTAAGAGTGAAAAGCTTGGAGTAATCCCTTTTGAATTTCCTCTCCATTCTCATCATAGGAAAACTCCTATATCAGAAACTAAATCATCTACTAACGAGATTCAATTCTCTTCTACCCCTCAAACACCATCATTTATTCCTCCTTCTTTTACATTTTCTCAAACAATTTCTTCATTAATTCACATTCCTACTTCTTCCCAGTCTACAACTAATGCCTCGAGCATTATTAGTTCCATAGTTGTTTCTGCTATACCAACGACAACTCCTGGAACTGCTTCTTCCAATCCAAATGCTCCTTCATGAAAAACTAGTCCTCCACTTCACACAATGGAAACTAGACCTTGGCAGAATCTTATAGTTGTTCAATTACTAGGTCCTCTTCATCCTTTACCTAAGCATCTTGAAAGATGGTTGCCTGAGTACAATATAGATGATGTTCTACCTATTGAATAACATCTTCATAATTTCATGCTTTCCATGAATATTAATAATGTCACTGAAGAATATTGTATAGTTAGATTATTTCCCGATACTTTTCAAGGATCAGAGGGATCATGGTATTTCTCACTACCGTCAGGCACTATTATTAGCTGGGATATTTTTGAAAAACAGTTTGTTACTAAATTTGGTGATGATCATACTACTGCTACCCTTATCAATGATATTTCCAAACTTAAATCAAATACATTAGAAAAGATCAAATATTTCAACTCCATATTTAATAAGCTACTCAATAATATCCCAACCACATCTAAGCCTAGAGTAGTTGTACATATAGAATGGTACATATCCTCTCTTCCTTCTAATATTTCTATTTTTGTAGATAGATCCAATAAGGCTACATTGGTAGAGAACATGAAAGAAGCTCTTTATGTTGAAAAAAGAATCCTTGCTTTAGAGAAGAAAATTGCACAAGAAGATAGAGAAACTAAGAATGTTTCATTTAAGAATGAACCCAAAAGAAAAAAAATCTAAAGATCCTTATGATCTTGAGGGATTACAAAATGTTCTCAAAAATATGTCAAATGATATGGTCGAGATAAAGAAACAAGTAGTTGAGTCTTCTTCGATGAAACCTTTCAGATCTTTTAAGAAAAATCAAGCTTCCCAACCTCCAAATGTAATCTCGAATGCTGAATCAGATCAAGATGAAACAATATCATCCACAGAAGAATTTCAAGAAGAGGAATTAGTTGAAGTTCATGGAATATGGGACTTTATATTTCCAACATTTGATAATGAAGATGAACATAAGGCACTTCCAGTCAACACTAGAAGTAAAAATTATATTGACCTTCCTCATTCTCCTAAAAACAAAATTCTTCATCCTCTATTGCTAAGGAGAAAGTGATTAACAAAAGAACTCCTTATCCTTAATCAAATCCAACTTCTTCTACTCTTCCATCTACATCCAAGAAATTAGTGGTCTCTAATACTATTGAATATAATATAGTGGAAGATATGAAGAAGGTGAAGGAAAATATCTCCATAGATGAGTTGAGTAAATTAAAGCAACAACATAAAATTTTACTCAAAGAGCTGAATGCAGTCCTTGTTGCATCCTTACTGTTGAAGTCCAACAATAAATTGCAGCACCTACAATAGTGTGGGACCAATGGGTCCCAGCAGCACCTACACTAGTGTGCGACCAGGAGGTCTTAGCAGCACCTACACTAGTGTGGGCTAAATTTGGTGCAGTGTCTATTTTAATTTTCCCTTAATTAAAATGAACAATAAAATGTAATATTATCTCATAATTACTTGTAATAGTTAATTGAGTGTGATAAACTCAGTTAGCTCATGAATTTCGAGTTGAGGGTAGTCGTTGAGGCATGCAGAGTAATTCTAGTTGTAATAGAGTTCGAAGTGAAGTTGGTGCATTAGTTTAATGCATGTGTAATCAGTTAACTCAGTTAAATGAGTTAAAGTCAGTTCTATTATTTGTAACTGTTTGTTGCAATAGTGAGATATCAAGTGAATTAAATATTCTTTAATTCACAATCAGTGATCTAACATGCAACTCATGATTTACTTTTATTAGCTGCATGCATGTCAGTTCCAGTGGAGACCTAGTTGAGACAAAGGTGAAAGGGATGTTAACTGTCAGTTGTAGGATTACTGGGTTGCACTCATGCAACCAAACACTCATTGGATTTCGCATGATCCTTGTGTAGTTTAGGAAGGCCAAAATTCCTAAAGAATAGGGATTGCATTCATCAGGAATTGCGCAAGCATGGCAGGCTATTTAGAGGCTGAGAATTGGTTAAGTGTTGGTGAGTTTTGTCCAGGACAGTTTGAGACAATTAGCTAAGCACATGAGACTCTTGTGAGAAGAGTGTATTGTAATTGTTTCATGTATCCATGCTGAATATACAATAGAATATAGTGGGTTTTTGAGCAGTAAGCCTTTCCCAGGAAATCATCTGTGTTGTGCTTTGATTGATTATTCTTCGCTTCATGTGATTGGCGATTGTGTTTAATTTCCACAATTGGTTTGTAGAAGCGATTCAATATCTAGCTTTAGTACATTGTTAGATCGGATTGAATCCATGATAACCATATTATTTGTATAGTTTATACATGGTATCAGAGCACAGGAAATCACAATAGTGGAGGAGAAGTTGAGTTTGTGACTGAATAGAATTCGAATTTGCAGAATACTTTCTTGGTGCTACAGGTGATTCAGGATCGAAATGGCCTTCAATGGCTTGAGATTGGAGTATGCACTCGAGGGAAAATCTAACTATATTTCTTGGAAAGATAGTATGGAATCAATACTAGAGGACAATGGATTGAAGGAATTCATTGAAAATGATGTTCCCAAACCTGTTATGACAGATGTTGCAAATCTTGATGCATGGAAAAAGAAAGTTGAAAAGGCGAGGGGGATCTTACTGGAGGGAGTACGAGACCACATTGTCTCAAGTCTCCATGGAAAAGCGACACCATATGCAATATGGAAGCTTGGACACATCTATTTCAAAGTAGCAATGATCATAGGAAATTGGCACTGAAAGATCAGCTCAGAAATATCAAGATGGAGAAAGGTGACTCCATGCCAAAATATTTAACAAAGTTTGTCCAATGTCGAGATGAGCTTGGGAGCATTGGAATTATTGTCACTGATGATGATTTGGTGAACCTAGCTCTTTTAGGACTTCCCAAGAGATGCTCTTTCAATGTAAGGGAAAAGCTGCCAAATTGGGAACGACTTTGGTCGGATTTGGTGCAAGAAGAGTTCAGACGGAATAAAAGAGATGGATCTTCATCTAAGAATGAAGATGAAGAAGATTGTGTTTTGGATGCCAAGGAGAAGGAGGGGAAAGGAAATAAATTCCATTCCAAATCCAAGTCCGGTAAAGATGGCAAGAAGCACAACATATCCGGAGTGAAGTGTTTTCACTGTCACGAGCATGGACATTATGCCACTAACTGTCCACAAAAGAAGAAGAATGAGAAGGCTTCAGGATTTGCAGTTGGTGAGGCTTTGGCCTCGTAATTTGAGCTTGACTTCTCGCTCATTGCATGCATGGTTTCAAGTGCAATGGGATCGGTGTGGTATTTGGATAGTGGTGCATCCTTTCACATGACGAGAGACAAATAAATTTTTAGTAGATTGGAGGAGAAGGACCTCCAAATGCAAATTGAAATGGGTGATGACGGGCGGTACAGTGCTTCCGGTATTGGTACCATTACCTTGCATAGACAGTCAGGTAAACCCTTTCAATTAAAATATGTAATGCATGTACCAGGCTTGAAGAAAAATTTAGTCTCAGTTGCAATGTTGGAGGATAAAGGCTATGATGTTGTTTTTAGTGAAGGAAAATATTTCCTGCGACACAAAACAACAGGACAAGCCAAGAAGATTGGGATTCGAGTTAAGAATATATATAAACTTGATGTAGATGGATGCGCAACATTTATGGGTAAGGCGGACAAAGTGGTGAGTCGGGATGAGGGTGAGATACGGCACAGGAGATTGGGCCATCTTCACCACGGAGCCTTGAAGGTCATGCAACATATTTCTACAATTCTTCCCAAGGGTACACTTGCGCAGTCAGAAACATGCAAGGGATGTACTATGGGAAAATATTCAAAGGCCACCTTTCATGAGAAGGAGAAATGAGCCTCGGGGATCCTTAAGAGAGTTCACTCAGACGTGTGTGGACCATTCTCTACTGCTTCAACAGCAAAGCATAAGTACTATGTGATATTTGTTGATGACTTTTCTCAAAAGTGTTGGATCTACTTCATGCAAAAGAAAGATCAGACATGCTCAAAGTTTCTTGAGTTCAAAGCACTAGTGGAGAAAGACACGGGGAAGCATGTGAAGGCTCTTAGGAGCGACAATGGTGGTGAGTACATCTCCAATGAATTCAATAACTTCTGCAGTAAAGAAAGAATTCATAGAGAACAGATTGCGCCTCATCACCCACAGTAGAATGGGGTAAGAGAAAGAAAGAACAAAACAATTGTGGGTGTAGTAAGAGCAATGTTGCATCATCAGGGCCTATCATTGCATCTATGGGTGGAGGCATTCAACACAGTGGTATTTGTGCAAAACCGTTGTCCTCATAGGATACTTGGCATGAGTACACCAGAAGAGGCTTTTACTTGTAAGAAACTTGATGTTTCACATTTTAAGATTTTTGGCTCATCTGTTTATGTGCATGTGACTGAAGACGCCAAGAAGAAGCTGGAACCAATAGTTGAGATTGGGATATTTTTGGGGTACACTGAAACTCCCCACAATTATCGGGTATATTTTCCAAACAACAAAAGGATTATTGTGCGACAGGATATAAAATTTGATGAGGAGCAAGCCATGCGATTGTCCCTTGAGAGGGAGCTAGATTTGCATGCAGAGGAGGAAATCTTGGTTCCAAAGGATGAGCCTCAAGATATAAAGTAGCCATATGCGGAGGATCATGGAGCAGCAGAAAACACTCATGCAGAGCCATCCACCAGAAATGGTTGAAGGCGCACCATGGAAGCTGATAGATTGAGACTTAATGCAGCAGAGAATGTAGGAGCCCCTACTTCACTGTGCAGACAGAGATAGTCTCAAGACAGGTTTGCTGGATACATGGATCTTCTAAGCAAGTGTATTGTGATAGAACCATCTTCCTTTCAAGAGGTAGTGCAACAACCAATTTGGGTTGATGCAATGGTAGAGAAGTATGACTCCATTGTCAATAACAATGTGTGGGATATTGTCCCAAAACCGGTCGGTAAATCAGTGGTTGGATCTAGATGGGTCTACAAGGTAAATAAAGCTGCTGATGGGAGTGTGGAGAAGCAAAAGACCAGATTTGTGGCCCACGGATTCTCACATATTGAGGGGCTCGACTATGATGATACTTTTGCACCATTCACGAGTTACTCTTCCATTAGATCTATCCTTTCTCTTTAAGCACAGATGGGGTGGCGCATTCATCCGATGGATGTGAAAACTGTGTTTCTCAATGGAGTCATTGAGGAAGAAGTGTACATAGAGCAGCCAGTAGGTTTTGAGATCTTTGACAGTGAGTTGCATGTGTGTCGACTCAATAGAGCATTGTATGGGCTGAAGCAAGCACCTTGTGCTTGGTACACTCAGATTGACAGCTATTTCACCGGGTTAGGGTTCACCAAAAGTGAAGCAGATGCAAACATGTACCAGATTGTGGATGATGGTAAGCTCTTGATTATCATACTTTATGTTGATGATCTAATTTTGATAGGTTATGAGCAGATGATACACTCATGCAAGGAGGATCTTACAAGGGAGTTTGAAATGAAGGACACGAGACCCCTTCATTATTTCCTTGGTTTGGAAATATGGTAGTGGGATGGTGAAGTTTTTGTTTCTCAAGGCAAGTATGCTGAAGAGATACTGGGTAAGTTTCACATGGAGAGTTGTAAACCCATGGACACTACTATTCTAGGAAATTGGAGGAAAGAGGATGTTACTTCTGGAGAAGTAGTGGATGCTACTGTCTACAGGCAGTTAGTAGGTTCACTGATGTACTTTGATCAGGAGTTCATAAATTTGCTCAAAATTCAAGTTACAAGATTGGGTTCAAAATGGCGAGCAGGTTCAGAACTCGATCGACCAACAGGGTGGGATCCGAATTGATGGTTGCCATGGAGTCTTGAACTCTGCATATAAAATCAGGGATTGCAAAGCTGCGGAAATGTTGTAAGTGGAACGAGCGACCGTGATCTAGTCAACAACGAGGGTTGAACGTTGATGATTAGATCGCAGAAGTAGCAATGGGAGATCAACGTGAGAGATCTCATCACAATTGAGAAACATTGGACATCGCACTGAACAAAGTTTACCATTAAAGTGTTTCGCAAGTTAAATTATTTAATCTGTAATGCGAAGTGAGGAGGTGGAGAGATAACGAGGATCATCAGATCAAGGACTAAACCAACGGTGGAGATCGTAGTGCATGTGAAGCGACTTTGTAGTTCGCAAGGAATAAGGTTTAAGGGTATAAAGTTAAACTTGCGAAGTGCGATGAGTTATATGTGTGATAAGCCGAAGAGCGATGGGTTAAGATTTTTGATATGTGAAATCTTAAACCCTACGATCTGCGAAAAGGTATTTCAGCTGAATTGCGATGTGACGATGCGATCGCAACTTCGCGTCGACACTTGTATTGTTAAACCATTAAAGTTATTTGCTATACTCTACTATCTGCGATGTGGCTTATATTACAGTTGTGAATTTGTTTGATATTGTGAAGTCCCTTAAAAGGGATCCGATTTTGATCTTGAACGTATGTATGTTTAATGAAACTCTGATATTGTATTATGTTGTTTCTGCTAACGTATAAGCCACTTAACAATTGGGGGTGCGCATGTGGCCACCGCCCTAACCATAACATTTAATGCTCAACTTTATTGGTGGAGCAGACAAGCGCGCACCAAATTTGGTGGTCAACCCTAATTTAACTCCAGTTAACTGGAGTTCTCCACATTTAGTGGAGTTTTCCTAAAAGATATTGGGAAAAAAGAGTAGGAGGCTCAATTTTCAACCATTATGAGTGAATGATGAGTCATTCTTGACTAATTAGAGAATTCTTAAGCCATTGGTGCAGATAAAACAACCATTAGAGCACTATAAATACATGTAATAACAACATTTTGAGCATAATGAAAGATGGACAAGCCATTGGGAGCTGGACCAGCAGATGTAGCCCAGGAGAGCTGAACTGATTCATCATGCCTGCTGTGTAAAATTCATGTGGTGACTTATTTCTCTATTTTACATTGCTATTAAGTGTTATTTATGCTTATTTTATGCTTCTAATTCACTAAAGTTCATCTATAGGTCATGGAAAAACTCCTTAATCCTTATGAAAACTAATGAACCAATTATGCACATATTTTTAAAACTGAAAGACACTTAGCACAACAAAACTAATACATTCATTTCAGATCAGATGGTATCAGAGCTAGAGTTTTTGTCTGGTGTTGTTTTGTGCAAAGAATTGTTTAACTGTTTGCAAGTTTTAGATGCTTACAAGGCTCAAGCTCAAAAGGGGAGAAGGCAAACTAGTGGAGGCATGAGGGTCTCAAAAGGAGCCAAAGCAAACGAGAACAATATTTCCACAATCTCCACCACCTAGTTCACCTCCTAAAGAAGCAAAATTCCTATTAAGCATGTCTCACGAAGAAGGAGAAATTCATGAAGAAGTTGACCCTAAGGAAGAAGAAAGAGTGTTTAGGAAAGCCTTTATTGACATGATTGAGATGGTTAGAATTTTTTATCAAGAAAGGAATGAGAGACTGGAAGGAGAAGGATCACAAGGATCTTCAGGAGGTAAACATGATGAAGACAAGTCAAATAAGGGAAACGGAGGAAATGGAGGCAATGGAGAGCCACCATCTTCACCCTCATCATCATAATCATCATCTTCTACCTCTCCTTCAGTACATCAGCCACACAAGTCCAAGAGCACTGGTAAGTCTCCTTTATTAAAACTTGATGTTAAGTTCGAATTTCCAATGTTTAATGGTGAAGTAAATGAAAAAAAGCTAGATAATTAGATTAAAAAATTGGAGGTCTATTTAAGAATACAGAACCTTCAAGATGATGATACAAAAATTCAATTAAATTTTTTGAGAATGGAAGATGCATCACTTGTTTGGTGGGAATCAAAGACACAAGAGGAAATCAAGAAACGTGGTAAGATTATTCTATCATGGTCAGATTTTATTGCTGCTATTAAACATAAATTTTATCCATTAGCTCATATGCAAAAATCCATCATGAACTAGCAGAACTTTAGGCAGTTAAAGGGACAAAATGTGAAAGAATACACCCAGGAATTTAGGAGAAGAGCTCTTTTATTAGGGGTGGATTTGCAGAGCCAAGACACTTTGCTAAATTACATAGGAGGCTTACATAGCTACCTAAAACATACTATTCTCATGTTTAGCCCCACCAGTCTAGATGAAGTTTGTGTTTGGCCACACATCTAGAAGCTAGAGGGAAGAACATTCCTGAAGAGGGTAGCAAGAAACCTTTTAAGGGTAAAGCCAAGGAGAAAACCCCAAAAGGTAAAAACAAAAAGAATGCATCTGTTAAGAAAGAGGGAGAAAAAGTCACTTGTAAACATTGTTCAAAAGAAGGCCATGATGAAACTCACTGTTGGAAATTACATCCAGAATTGAGGCCAAAGAAAACCAATAACAAAGGGAAATAGAAAACTATTGCTACAACTCAACATGACTTAGGCTCTCATTCAGGTGATGAGAATAAAATACAACCATGGGATTGAAGAACATGAAGGGAAAATAATTTGAAACTAAACCAGTACCAGTACATCAAACTATCACATAAACAATCCAAATGAAGAAGAAAGAATAGAATTGTTTCATTTGAGGGTCATATCCAAGCATACCAAGATTGACATATTGTTTAACAGTGGGTCACAAGCAAACTTAATCTCTGAATATTTGGTCAAAAAACTTAACCTTGAGACCATACCACATCCAAAACCATATCCCTTGGGTTGGATTTGTAAGGATACAAATCTACATGTTACAAGGAAATGTATATTGAGGTTTGCAATCACTGCAAGCTTTGTTGACATAGTTGAATTAGATGTGGTTCCGCTTGACATAACTGGTATTGTATTATGGACTCCTTAATTGTATGACAGGAAAGTAATCTCTTATCGCCATGAGAACAAGTATCATTTATTTAAATATGACAAGGATTTCATTGTTAGAGCACACCGTAAGAAGACAAACATTGCTTTGGTAAATGCTTGACAAGTAAAGAGGCATGTAAATTCAAGTAAGAATTTTGTTCTTCTTATGATTTAGCCCAAAGCTGATATTAATCATGAATCTTTTGAGGGATGTGATCCTAAGTTGAAATTAGAATTATATGATGTGGTTAATGGGCATCATGAGATGTTTCAGGAGCCAATAGAATTTCCTACAAAAAGGGAAATTCAACATGAGATTCAGTAGCAACAGGATTGTCCTCTTCCAAACATCGGTATGTATCGCATGTCGATAATGGAGAATGCTGAAATTAAGAGGCAAATCAAAGAGATGTTGGATAAAGGTACCATAAGGCCAAGCACCTCGCCATGCGGTTCACCCATAGTCTTGATACCAAAGAAAGATGGGACTTGGTGCATGTGTGTAGATTTTCGAGTTTTGAACAAAATCACAGTAAAAAATCGTTACCCACTCCCAAGAATAGATGATTTGCTTGATCAGCTGAAAGACACAAATTTTTTCACTAAGTTAGATTTACAGAGTGGATATCATCAAGTAAGAATTGCAAAAAGTGATATATGGAAAACTGCATTCAAAACCAAACAAGGACTCTTTGAGTGGCTAGCTATGCCTTTTGGTTTATGTAATGCACCGGCAACTTTTATGCGAGTTATAGATAATGTTTTGCAACCATTACTTGATGACTTTGTTATTGTGTACTTAGATGACATTTTGATTTTCAACAAAACAAGAGAAGATCATGTATTGCATGTAAATGGAGTGTTTGATATTTTGAAGAAAGATAAATTGTTTCTTAAGATGACAAAATGTGAGTTTGGAAAGACTTCTTTGGTCAATTTGGGACATATTGTAGGAGGAGGAGAATTGAGGATTGATCCTTCTAAGGTGGAGCCCATTGTGAATTGGCCCACACCCAAAACATTTACTGAGGTAAGAAGTTTCATAGGTGCAACTCAATATTGGAGGAAATTTATTGCTAACTTTTCTTCCAATGCAACTCCTATGCATGCAGTGACAACTGTGAAGAAAGACTTCCACTGGGGAGGCAAATAGCAACAAGATTTTGAAGATGTAAAAGACAAGATTAGTTCAACTCCAGTCCTTACAGTACCAAATTTGAGACATCCATTCGAGATATAAACCGATGCTAGTGACTATGCCATGGGCGCAGTCCTTTTGCAACATGGTAAGCCTATTGCCTTTCATTCAGAAAATTTTAATGGTGTTTTGACTAATTATCCTACATATGACAAAGAACTATATGTGTTGGTACAAAGTGTCAAGAAGTGGAAACACTACTTGATGGGTAAAGAGACTATTGTACACATCGATCACCAACCATTACAGTACTTGTAGTCACAAACAAAATCGCAGCAATCAAGACATTTTAGGTGGATGGCATTTCTTCAACAATTTCACTATAATCTAAAGGTACAAAAAAGGTATATTCAATAAAATTGCAGGTATTCTTTCGAGAACAATCATTAGTGCTTCTACTTTACTCAAAAATGATTCTGTTGTACATGAGAGTTACATAGGACAATATGCACATGACGTTGATTTCAAAGATGTGTATGCTAGTTTGAGTGAAGGGAATCAAGTTGAAGAAAGAGATTATCACATGCATAACAATTTTCTGTTTCATTTGGGAAAGCTATGTATTCCACAAGGAGAGAGGCTAAGCCTTTCATGAGAGAAGCTCATTCTTCTCTTATTGTTGCACACTTTGGGGTAAGCAAAACAATGGCGCATCTTCAGAGGTATTGTTTTTGGCCTCGCATGATAGATAGTGTGTCATGTTTTATAAGAGGTTATTCTATGTGTGCAACAAGTAAGCCTAGTAATAGGAAGCTTGGATTGTACATGCCACTACCAGTACCATCAAGGCCATGAGAGAGTGTCTCCATAGACTTTGTTGGAGGTCTACCTATGTCAAGAAAGCAACATGATTATATTTTCGTAGTTGTGGATAGATTCAGTAAAATGTGCATACTTATGCCATGTAAGAAGACCATTACTACTTAACATACTGCTAAACTTTATTTTCAAAATGTTTGGGTTCATTTTGGATTGCCCACTTCTATTGTTAGTGACATGGATTCCAGGTTCAATGGGAATTTTTGGTCAAATATATGGAGAATGATGGACACAAAATTGAAAAAGAGTACTGCTTTTCATCCACAAAAAGATGGACAAACCGAAGTGGTGAACAGAATAGTTGTGCATCTATTGAGAGGATATTGCAACAAACATCCTAATTTGTGGGATGAACAACTGCATTACATTGAACACGCTTACAACCGGGCAAAGCAATCTTCAACACAAACCTCACCTTTTGAAGCATGCTTTGGGTATTTTCCAAAATCACCATTAGACTTCATCTTTGGGAAGGATGTTGCAATTTATGGCCATAGTGATATTGATAAGGCTTGAAATTTCATTGAGAAAATTCAGATGATACATCAACAAGTTCAAGAAAAGCTTGAGAAAATTCAGAGCAGATACAAAGAGAGGCATGACAAACATCGAGTTGATCATAAGTTTCAAGAGAGAGATGAGATATGGTTGCACATTAGAAAATAAAGGATGCAAGGGGAAGGTAAAAAGCTCTAACCCATTTGAAATGGTCCTTTCAAGGTTATAACAAAAGCTGGTAATAATGCATTCCAACTTGATTTTCCTTCTTACATGCAAATGTATTCAGTTGTTAATGTTGAAAATTTACGCTTGTATGATCCTCCTTTGATTGATGATCAAGGAAGTGATGTTCAACTACCTTCTATTGAATATTTCTCGCCAGAATTTATGGATGAGCTCAAAGAAGATACAATTCTTGACAGGAGGACAAGAGCATCAAAGAGGGAAACTGTTGACTACCTTCGAGTTGGGCTCAAAGGCACTAAACCAAGAAAGGAAAAATGGATGGAGATTGGAAAGGTGAGGGAGTTTTACCCTCATATATTGAACATGTAATCAAGTCTTTTGGGGTCCAAAATATTCCCAATGGGGAGGAATGATCAGGATTTCATAAATTTTGCTCAAAATTGAAGTTACAGGATTTGGCTTAAAATGGAAAAGAGGTTCAAAACCGGATCAACCAGTAGAGTGGGATCCGAATTAGTGGTTGTCATGGAGTCTTCAACTTTGCATATAGAATCAGGGATTGCACAACCACGGAAATGTTGCAGGTGGAATGGATAGTTGTGATCCAACCAACAATGAGCGTTGAACGATGGTGATTAGATCGCAGAAGAGATCTCATCACAGTTGAGAAACATCGCACATCACACAGAATAAAGTTTACCGTTAAAGCGTTTCACAAGTTAAATTGGTTAACCTGTGATGCAAAGTGAGGAGGTGGAGAGATAACGAGGATCATCGGATCAAGGACCAAACCAACGACAGAGATCGTAGCGCACGGGAAGCGACTTCGCAGTTCGCAAAGAATAAGGTTTAAGGGTATAAGGTTAAACTTGCGAAGTGCGACGAGTTATATGTGCGATAAGACGAAGAGCGATGGGTTAAGATTTTCGATATGTGAAATCTTAAACCCTGCAATCTGCGAAAAGGTATTTCGGCCGAATTACGATGTGGCGATGCGATCACAACTTTTCGTCGGCACTTGTATTGTTAAATTGTTAAAGTTATTTGTTATACTCTGCGATCTGCGATGTACCTAGTATTACGGTTGCGAATTTGTTTGATGTTGTGAAGTACCGTAAAAGGGATCCGATTTTGATCGTGAACGTATGTATGTTTAATGAAACTCTGATATTGTATTATGTTGTTTTCGCTAACGTATAAGCCACTTAAAAGTTGGGGTGCACATGTGGCCACCGCCCTAACCATAAATTTTATTGCACGAATTTATTGGTGGAGCAGATAAGGGAACGCCAAATTTGGAGGTCAGCCCTAATTTAACTCTAGTTAACTGGAGTTCTCCACATTTAGTGGAGTTTTCCTAGGAGATGTTGGGAAAAAAGAGTAGGAGGCTCAATTTTCGACCATTCTGAGTGAATGAAGAGTCACTCTTGACTAATTGGAGCATTATGAAGCCATTGGTGCAGAGAAAACAACCATTAGAGCACTGTAACTACATGTAATAGCAAAATTTTGAGCATAATGAAAGATGGACAAGCCATTGGGAGTTGGACCAGCAGATGTAGCCTAGGAGGGATGAACTGCTTCATCATGTCTATTATGTAAACTTCATGTGGTGACTTATTACTCTATTTTACACTGTTTTTCAATGTTATTTATGCTTATTTTATGTTTCTAACTCACTAAAGTTCATTTATAGGTCATGGAAAAACTCCTTAATCCTTATGCAAACTAATGAACCAATTATGCACATATTTTTAAAACTGAAAGACACTTAGCACAAAAAAACTAATACAGTCATTTCAGATCATACTGGTGAACACCATACCAAACATTTTCTACGCAGTTAACCAGCTGAGTCAAGCTATGGTTAAGCCGACCAAGCCCTTTTGGAAGGTGGGGAAGCATGTATTGAGATATCTTTAGGGAAATAGAGAGTATGGATTATGTCACAGTCGGACATAGGGAGTGAAGATTCAAGGCTTTACGGATGCAGATTGGGTAGGAAATCCATCAGACGCACATCAGGAGGGATCTTTAACATAGGATCGACAACAGTTTCTTGGTACAACAGCAAGCAGTGATCTGTGGCACTCAGTTCAGCAGAGGCAGAGTACATGACAGCAATTCAAGCTGCAAGTGAGGCCATTTGGATGAGAAAGATCCTAGTTGGTTTGTTTGGTTCTCATATGGATATGACAGTGATACATTGTGATAACCAGAGTTCCATTAAACTCACGGTTAATCCTGTGTTTCATGATAGGTCCAAGCAAATAAATATATGGTACCACCATCTCAGAGATTGTGTTCAGAGGCGCATAATGTTACTTCAGTAAATTCCCACAGAAGATTAGGATGCAGATATTCTGACGAAGGCGCTCACCAGGAGAAAATTTGAATACCATAGAGGCAGGATCAGGGTGAAGGATAATCCATTTATTGTTGAGAGGGAGTGTTGAAGTCCAACAAGAAATTGCAACACCTACACTAGTGTGGGACCAATGGGTCGAAGCAGCACCTACACTAGTGTGGGACCAAAAGGTCTTAGCATCACCTACACTAGTGTGGGCTAAATTTGGTGCAGTGTCTATTTTAATTTTCTCTTAATTAAAATGGACGATCAAATGTAATCTTATCTCATAATTACTTGTACTATTTAACTGAGTGTGATAAACTCAGTTAGCTCATGAATTTCGAGTTGAGGGTAGGTTGTGAGGCATCCAGAGTAATTATAGTCGTAAAATAGTTTGAAGTGCAGTTGGTGCATTAGTTTAATGCATGTGTAATCAGTTAACTCAGTTAAGTGAGTTAAAGTCCATTGTGCTAGTTGTAACTGTTTGTTGCACTAGTGAGAGATCAAGATAATTAAATATTGTTTAATTCACAATCAGTGATCTAACATGCAACTCATGATTTACTTTAATTAGTTGCATGCATGTCAGTTCCAGTGGATACCCAATTGAGACAAAGGTGAAATGGATGTTAACTATCAGTTGTAGGATTATTGGGTTGCATCCATGCACTAAAACACTCATTGGATTTCCCATGATCTTTGCGCAGTTTAGGAAGGCCAAAATTCCTAAAGAATAGGGATTGCATTCATCGGGAATTTCGCAAGCAAGGCATGTTGTTTAGAGGGTGAGAATTGGCTAAATGTTGGCCAGTTTTGTCCAGGACAGTGTGAGACAATTAGCTGAGTACATGAGACTCTTGTGAGAAGAGTGTATTGTAATTGTTTCATGTATCCATGCTGAATATACAATAGAAGATAGTGGAGTTTTGAGCAACAAGCTTTCCTCGAGAAATTTTGTGTTGTGGTTTGATTGATTCTTCTTTGCTTCATGCGATTGGCGATTGTGTTTAATTTCCGCAATTGATTTGTAGAAGCAATTCAGTATCTAGCTTTAGCACATTGTTAGATCGGATTGAATCCATGATATACATATTGTTTGTATAATTTATGCACTTACCTGCACTTGTTATGTCTAAATATTCAAAAGGATTTGGTAAACATCCTAGTGATTCACCTGAGAAAATTGATTCAAGTGATGCTATTTTAATCGGTGACAGATGTAATTCGCATACTCCTCCCTTCCTTTTAAATTTTGAAGTATTCAAAAAAAATGTGTATAATTGTCTAATTGACTCTTCAACCTCTTCAAACATCATGCCATATTTTGTTTGTATGAAATTGAACATTGCTCCTCAAAAGTGATGCAGGAGCATCAAGGGCATTTTTTTACTTGTAAATATGTTAGAAAAGGGGGTGTGACAATTTTAATATTTTATTTAATTAATTTGTTACTTTAAATAAAATAGGAGAAAATGAGGATTTTGTAAATATCCTTTTATTTAATAAAATGATATGAGAGAATTTGGGTAGTTAAGGATATAAAGGGATAAGATTCTAGATGATAGGATTTGTTGAGATATTTTAGTGGTATTGAGATATTAAGGGGATTGAGCATTAAATTAGATTATTTTTAAAATTGTATAAATAGGAGGGGGTTTTGAGAGAAAAACACATTGGGATAGTTGGAGAGAGTGAGCCAAGGCTATAAGCCTTCAGGGAATTATAACGGGCCAATTGACTGGAAAACAGGCCAAGGAAGGAAATCGTATTGTAAGAGGTTTGTGTGTTAATACAGAAATTGATTTTTTGACTGAATGTCAATTATTAAGCTTGCGTAAGATTGAGTTTGTGTAAGGAAATTCGTTCCTCTTTGAATTCTGGGTTATTATGTGCAAAGAAATGATGTGTAGTCCTTATGAAAGGAATTAAATTTCTGTAGAGGTCCATTAGTATTATCGATTTATTATGTGAAACTGCGCCTTAATTGAAATCGTGGAGTTAGCAAATTAGACTGCGCCTTAATTGAAATCGTGGAATTAACAAATCGATCACAATGGATCGATTTCAAGGAGAAGAATTCTGTATGAGTAAATTGTCAGTCACTGTTTGAAAGAGGGTGCTATTGTCAAAAGTTCTGTCTGGAATGTTTTTGTTTTACCGTCTCTGAAAATGCAGTACACTGTCATTGAAAGGAATGCTCTTCACAATTTTGAAATGAATGCATGGAGCGTTAATGAAATGTTGGTTATTTTAATTTGAAATAAAACATAACTTAATTGAAAAATGGAGTGGCTTGTATGTTGTGGTATGCAGTGGAGCGTGTTAACACCATAGCAGATTGCGCATTGGGAAATCGAAGGCATAATTACCATAGCGCAATATCAAGATCGAACTGTAGAGGCGAGGAACCAGAATTAAAACTGGAATGGTGAGTCGATTTAATAATGGAATGAGAAATGTCTTAAATGAGATTAGAACATATGGTTCGAAATGAAACAATGGCAGTGTTTGTAGTGAAACCAGTTGTGAAATTCGATTTTGAATTCACATCGTTGGTGCTGTTAAATTGAGTGATAATCGTTGAATTAAATACAGTTTTATTGTGATCATGGTGACAGTTGGAGCGCAGAGATACAGGTATATGAAAGAACGTTTGTTGAATTAAAATAGATATGTATCGGTTTCATTAAGCTGTTAACGTGGACGCAGAACGAAGACCAGTCTAACTGTGATTAAATTCGTGGAAGAAAACCATAACATCAGAGGAGGCGTAGTTCAAAAGGTTGAAAACGCAGTCCAGAAAATGAAGGCGGTCCAGAGGTTGATACATTGCCAAAAATTCGAACGGTAAGATATGTTGGTGTTTGCATAAAGATGATATGTGGTCGTATTAAATTGCCAGACTCAATCTTCACAGCTGGGCGCATTTTTTTATGGATATTTGGTTGAAAATCTGTATGTGCAGGTTGGGAATAAATGAAATGAAATCTGAGTGAGCAGTTTGATGTTTAAAACCAAAAGTAATGTTTTTAAAGTTAATTGGCAAACGTATGGGAATTAAACATTGGGTTCTAAATAAGTTGCCAGGATGAATATTAAAAGGGCGCACTCTTTAATTGAATCCAATCATATATAATGAGAATATTGGATTGGTTGATAAACTTTCAAATGTTTGATCATGAAGAAATGAATATGGTTTTCATAAACCATTAAAGAGATGAAGAAATGGGTATTAGCTTCAATTTGTAAGAGAGGTTGTGTGATCTTTCAATCATAAGGAAATGATTCTTAAGATGAAGCTTTTAGAAAAAGTATGAAATTACCTAAATAATGGAATGGTTTGAAATTGTCTTGGAATTGGGTTTGTTTGAAGGTATTTGAGTTTATGAAGTTGGGTTTGATTCCAAGCATGGTTTTTATAAAAGATGAGATTATAACCATAATAAACAAGCTTCCGTGAATTTAAGTGTGAATTTGTCATGTATTGAAGTTGAATTGAGAGATAGTTTGAGGCGCATGTTTTATATGTATGAATGTTGGGGATCCTGGATTTTGCAGGCCTAGCCCTGCGTCAAAAAGTCTGCATTACACATTATGAAATTAGACAAAACAAAGGTTAAGGTATTAGGAGAAATGAATTCAGTCCTTATCAAAGTAGCATCCAACTCAAAAGTTCATCAAGTAACTAATATTTTAGTTGTTGATATCCCTAAATTTTATAGTTTAATCCTAAGTAGAGACTAGTCGGAAAAGCTTCATGGTTATTTTGCCACTGATTGGTCTCATATGTGGCTTCCCTATAATGGTAAGTCGAATCAAATCCGAGTAGACCGTGAAAAACACATGAAATATTTAGTAAAATAATTCGAAGATGAGAATGAACCCATGGATTTTACTAATAACATTCTCGTTAATTACTCCATTGAATCCTTATTGGGGAATTTTAATGCTCAGAAATCTCCATTTCTCACCAACTCAGTTGATTCTCGGATCAAACATTTTTGTTAGTCAGACTCTTCTAAGTGTATAAATATCATAGATAGACCTTGTCTTAATACTTTGTTCTGGACATTATACTTTGATGGATCAAAATATGGTGAAGGTGCAGGAGCTAGTTTTATATTAATCAATCCGGAAGGTGAAAAGACAATGCTGGCATGCAAAATTGAATTTCAATGCACAAATAACACCGCAAAATATGAGGCACTGGTCCAAGGCTTATACAAAGCAATTGACCTTGGTGTCAAATATCTTCAGGTATATGGTGATTCTGAAATCATTGTCAAACATGTAAGAAATACCATGCACTATATTTCTGGTAATATTAAACATTTCCATTCATTAGTACAATCTCTTACCTCTCATTTTTTAGCATTCAATATCTCGTATGTTCCACGAATTCAGAATGCAAGTGCACACCTTCTAGCTAATGTAGCATCTAGACTTATTCCTTTAGAAGATTATAGTCCAGATAGATTTTTTATAGAGTTGATTTTTTGCCCACCTGTTCCTGATAATATCACTAATTGGAGAGTATTCAACGATGATGTTGATGTTATAACTTTTCTTACATCAGAAGGATCATATGATGATACATTAATTGATGGAGACGAACATGAAAGGCAATTGAAACAGAAACCTGAAGAAAATGACATACCTAAGTCTGTGGTTAATCTTGAAGATGTTTACAATCTCAAAGATAGATTCAAAAAGGTTACTAATTCTAAGCTACAAAGTTCAACTTTGAGGTTTGAACTAGTAAATCTTGGCACATATCTTAATCCTCAGAACATTAACTTAAGACTTGGTCTTTCCTTTGAAAAAATATTAGCTTTCATTCACTTACTAAATAAATATAAGAATGTCTTCGCATGGAAATATGAATATCTCAAAACTTATGATACTTCCATCATCCATCATACTATCCCAATGATATCCGCTGAAAAACCTATACAACAAAAGTTATGGAAAATTCACCCTGATCTTGAAAGTCAAATCAAAAGTGAACTCAAAAAACTCCTTAAGGCCAAGATTATCTTCCCTGTTAGGCATTCGAAGTGGATCTCAAAACTAATCTCTGTTAGGAAAAAGAATGGCGATATTCTTATTTGTATTGATTTTAGGAACTTAAACAAATCTTGCTTAAAAGACAATTTGCCATTACCACCGATGGAATTTTTTTTGCAATCAGTCGCTGGTTCTGAGTTAATGTCTTTCCTTAATGGATTTTCAGGCTACAAACAAGTATTGGTTCATTCTGAAGACATGTTAAAGACTACATTTAGAACTAAATGGGGTAGTTATGCCTATCAGAAAATGTCCTTTGGTTTAATCAATGCAGGAGCAACTTTTCAAACAGCAATGGACATTGCTTTTAGAGGACTAATAAATAAAACTGTGGTTGTATATTTAGATGATATTACCATTTACTCCAAGAAAATAAGCGATCACTGTCATGATCTTAAGCAAATCTTTGAACGTTGTTTGAAATATGGAATTTCTTTAAATCCCAAAAAGTCTTATTTTGCTTTAAGTGAGGGTAAACTTTTAGGATTTATTGTCTCACAAGAAGGCATTTGCATTGATCCAGAAAGGATAAAGGCAATTTATGAACTCTCTCATCCCCATAACAAGAAAGCCATGCAGTCCTTTTTAGGACATATAAATTTTGTCAAGAGAGTTGTTCCAAAAGTTTCATAAATTGTTTTACCATTGCAAGTAATTATTAAGAAAAATTCACTCTTAAAATGGGGATACAATGAAATAGAATCTTTTGATCTAATCAAGAAAGCCATCATCAATGCTCCTTCTTCAACTACCCCATATTTTTCTAATCATTTTAATTTTATATACTTTTGCATCTGAAACATATTATGTTGTTGTATTAACACAAATCAATGATCAAAAGATTGAAGCACCCATTTCTTTCTTTAGTTCAAATCTTCAAGGTGTTGAACTAAATTATTTAGAAGTGGAAAAACAAGATTTTTTTTTTTTAAATATTTAAGGCACTTTAGACCTTTTCTCCTTAAAACACACATCAAGGTAATAGTTCCATTTTCAACAGTAAGGCAACTAATTATTCAAAAGGAAGTAGGAGAAAAGAGAGCAAATTGGGTAACCGCTCTACAGGTATATGACATTGAAATAAGACCAGCCAAAATCGTTAGAGGGCAAGGTCTCTACAGATTACTATTTGGACCATCCAACATATCATATGATGAAGAGTCAAGTAACACTCTACACATTGTGTAGGTAAGCCTGAATGAATCTGAATCACAGTATACTTATTTAATATTTTATTTGAAAAATGGATATGCTGCTACATAACTCAATTACAAAAGAAAAAGAGCTTTAAGATTGAAAGCTAGTCAATATCAGATTATAGACAATGTTTTGTTTAGAAAGAACCATGACTCCATACTACTAAGATGCCTCGAGAAATCTGAAGCAGAGAGGGTTTTTGAAGGAACTCCATGATGGACCTGCAGGTGGACAGTTTGGTGGAGATACCACTACACATAAGATCCTTCATGCAGGATATTACTGGCCCACTTTGTTTAAAGATGCTCATGCATGTTGGGTCAATTTACTAAGTAAACTAACACAGGTGTTTTACTTGTCATTTCGGGTTTGTAGACTTAGAAGCAAACCAAAGCATATGGAATTTTCGATTTTTTTTTCCACAGGAAAAATCATAATTTCCATTATATATAATAAAAGTTACATGTTGTATATGCAATTTAGCATATTCAAATCAGCTAGGCAGCTACAGTGAAAAACAATAAACTATAAATTCTTTTAATAGTCCATGATTGACAGATAATGTTGATAGGTAGTTCTAACAAGTAGCAGTAATTATGTACATATAATAGCCCATAGTAAAAAAAAAAAAACTATGTGCGTAAGTAACCAAAAAATAAATCAGTTAATGAAGTTCTGTTAATGCGCCGAGTTCACCCATCCCTTTGATTTCGCTCAAAGGGTCGGTGAAAATACTCATAATATATGTGGTCATTCTGCTATTGTATCTCCCATTGGTCTCTTAATAGGTGTGTCACCTCCTTGGATAGGAGATCTGAAACTGCATTCCTCTCCCTGTAAATATGTTGACATGAGATGAGATCAAAATGTGTTTTGAGTTGAAGAAATTCATCCAAAAATTTTTGTAGTTTGTGCGCGTGACATGCTGAATGCAAGTTGAACCAATCAATGATAATTTTGGAGTCCCCAAAAATTTGTAGTTTGATGCAATGCTTTGTGATGGAAAATTGAAGGAGATCAAGGAAACATGATAGTTCCACAAAATTATTCATGCCACATCCGAGACCAAGCTTGACTTTGAAGGAGTGTTGATCCGACAGGCGAAGAAGGAAGCCTCCCCCACATCCATCCAGTTGTGTTGATCCATCGAAATATACCCATGGATAAGAGTAATCAATGTTCTCAGGAGTGATTGTCTGGGGGACAGGTGGTGGAGGATCATCCAGGATCAAATGATAGATAGAGGTGATATGGGTAGCATTGGTGATCCACGAGGGTGGGGTGTTTTGGAAGATGGAACGATTGTGTGAAATCCAAATACCTTAGCAGACTAATGAGGGGAGGTTGCAGAGCTTGTGGGTATTAGATGAAATCCACCAGGTATCCCAAGTTGTAAGAACAGTAGGTCCCTCCCATCTAAGGTGGTGTTGACGGGAAAATTTGTTCGGCCAACAGCAGGGGATCTCCCCGGTAAAAAGTCCCAATTAGACCTTGAACCGTTTGGAATAGGGATCCCGTCCAGGGTGTACCGCTGATTTCTCCTTTATTTGGGTCTCGCTTAGACTCTATAAACCTGTGGATACACACATAATCAAATGATACAAGACATATGATTGATGCATTGAATGTACATATAACACTATGAGTAGCAAGAGGAAATAATAAAGCATAAGTACCGAAGGAAGTGTTGTTAACAACACATCATTAGGGTCATGCTTATAAACTGTTTTGACCACAAGAGAGACAATTCCTTATGGCAAGAACACCCTTCACTTCCTAAAAGTTTTGAATGATAACACAAATGCTAATAAACAAAGTCATCAACATTCATCAAGAAAGTGAAATGAACTCAACCACCATTAACATATATTCAGCAAACTGTTATGCAATTGTGAGATGAATTGAAGATACAGTTCCCTTAATCTAAATATGTTCAGAAACTGAAAATATAATACTCAATAGTGCTCATACATATGTCAACACCAGATCCACAAAGGGATTTTTCAAAATGCTTGTATTCATGCTCAAATTGTATAATCCTGGTAATACAATGCACTCAGCTCGAGTCCCAAACAAAAGATCCTTTACAATTTTCCCAAAGGGAGTTTTATAGACCAAAATTTGCCCTTTGGGCTTCCTGAATTTTTGTCTTCCCGACTGTTGAACTACCCTGCGACCTGAATGAGAATTGCGACCTACGACCCAGCTGCAAAATGCGACTTGTGACCTACTGCCACCCGGTCATGAAAACATGCATGTGATCGTGAGGTCAGGGGTATCAACTTGTTGTTCTCTGAGGAAATTCTGCCACGCACGATAATCCGTCGCTATAGGGGACATCAAGGGAACTTCTTCTCTCAACTGATGCAAGCACTCCAAAGCATTAGGAAATAAAGTTTCTCTTTTCTGTGTGACCAAGTTGGATAGGGAGGCCAGTTTGGTGCAGATCCAGACTAGTGTGACAATGAACTTCCTCAAGTTGTCCTGTGATGCTGCAATATCTGAAGTGCCAGCAACTTGTTTGATGGGTTGCAAAAATGTCTGGATCTCTTGTTCCACCTGTTCCCATTTCTTCTCCTCGCCCAATGCACCCAGCGATGGAATGTGATGTAGGGTGTGCATTGAATCGATGTCGCTGATCAGATGATCGTATGCGGCCATCACCTTATCTAGGTCCTTGGACAGCTTATATTTAGACTGCATTTTAATATGGATCTGGACCTTGGCATCTTGTGTGTGGATCCAGTCTTTCTTTGGCAGGTTTTCGGGAGCCTGGGGGTACCGGCCTGTCCATTCTATCATTCTATCCAAAGCGGCTAAGGCTTCCTTCAGCTACTCACTCCTCTGTTTGGTTTCTGCCTTGGCTCTTACCAAGGGGGCAACTGTTTGTTTTATAGTAAACATTTCCCCATAGACATGTCTCATGGTGGCCTCTAATACATCCATCTCTCTTCGGACGGTGAGCGGTACTTCGTTGATAGGGGCAGTTTTGTCTTGGATATGTTGAATCTCTTCCCTTAATGCTACCCTTTCCTGCTCTACCCTTGTCTCCCTTTGCTCTGCTTCTTGTAGTTTATTTTGTAGAGAGAGGGTCTCTCTACTCATTCTGTTTACATTTTCCTCCATAGCCACGACGAAAGTTGTGCCGGCTGATGCTATCATTACTGGGTTAGTCCTAGTGTCTAGGACTATATCTTTCTCCGTTGCGACTGTGGATGAGGCAGAAGGGTTTCGTGCTAGGCGTCTTCTTTTCTCCTGTTGGATCTTGAAGGAGAACCGATCGTATGTGAGCCTGGTAAGATTGAATACTTCCTCTTCTTGCCCTTCGTAGGAACTCACATCGGAGAGTGTAGCGCGTGTACTGACTACAGGTACTTCGAGGGGCTGTAGCTCTGTTTGTGATCCTGCGCCTTGGGGAGATGTCTTGATGTTCTATAGTATTCTATCCTCCTCTTCTTTTCTTTTATTTTCTTCTTCCTCTTTCCGCAACCGCTCTACTTCTTCCTTTTCATGTTCTATTTTCCACCTGCGCTCTGCTTCTGCCGCTGCTTCCTGTTCGACTTTCCTTTGGCGTTCGGCCTCCACTTGATCCAACTCTCTCTTGAGTTGTCATTCCGCCTCAACCTTTGCCTCTTGTTCCTCCTTTTTTATCCTGGCCTCTTCTACCTGCTTCTTCTTCTCCTCTGACCTCAGGCTCCTTTTGCATTTTTCTTCATCTTCTTTTATCTTCTTCTCCTCTTGCTGGGCTTTGGCTTCTTTCTCTTTCTGCTGGGCAGCAGTGTTGTGCCCTGTACTAGTTCAAGGCTTCTTAGCCTGAGAAGAAGAAGCGCCTCCTAATTCACGGCTTCTTTCCTCCAATGTTTGTTCATCTGGGTCTTCTTGATCAGACCATGCCCCCGGAGCGAGTTGCCTATCTGCATTATACCAATTTCTTTTTTCATCTTCACCCGGGCATTCCGTGTGCTGGTAGTTCCACTTGAACTTAGCCCGCTTACAGTGATCATGGACTATCCTCTCTGGGTCATATGTCTAGTGGTCCAATGACCCAAGGCGATAACTTCTCATCTCTTCCGCTTCTGCCTCTTCCTCCCTGAAATCCTTGACTATGTAGGTATCGATGGTGAGGGGTAGTGTAGGCCACGGCTTCTTCTTGCCCTTAGTCAGGACCTTAGAGAAACCAGAAGTCATCTGGAAACAGACCTCTTGAATGAGAATTTTATCTGTAACATATCGCGGCATGGCATGGGGAGCCTTGTACGACCCAAAGACTCAACTGAATGTGTACTCGGCAAGTGGGAACCAATGTGCCACCTTGCCTAACGTCTCCTTGGCTCACCAAGACATGCAAGGAGTGTCCTGGCCGAACAATTTTTTGTAGAGAGCTGGGATGAAGACTTGAGAGATCGACTCTATGTCTTGCTTGTATCTGGAATCCCAAAATACCTTTGCCTCCAAGTGGATTGGGTGTGCCTGCTTTGGATCCCAGTTGTACACCCATCCCTCAAAGTGGCACCTCGAACAAACAACATCCAACAAGTAGGAGGCCATGTAGAATTCAGAAGGATATCCATCATCCGGTACCAGTGCCGAGGATATGTTTGTTTGAAGAGAGACCACCAATATGTTGGCCCAGTTGAACCGGGTGCCATGGACAGTGACATACTCCATTAGGGTTGCCCACATACCGCTGAAAATGGTGGAATCAGGATATCCATATAATCTGCAAAGCATAGCGGCCACCACTTTATACACTTTCCTAAGGCCTGCCACTGGATATTCTTGATCCTTCTTAGCCTTGAATTTCTCGGGCTCCTCCCACCACCCTTTTAGAGTGTCTATTATGGGGACTACATGGGCGATGGCCCAATCTTCTGTGAAGTCCTCCTCTCATTCAGGCAATGCGTAGTAAACTTGAGCATCCAAGCCTTTGAGAGTCACGAAAGCCTTGCCTTCATAGTCCCTGATTACCCACTTTTTGGGGTCAGTGTTTTGTATAATCCATTCTATGAACTCTGCGCATGGGAATATAGCAGGGTGGGCACCTGCAAGATGGAGCCTTGACCTTTTAACTTGTATGTATTCTTGTTGGTCAGGGAGGTCCTCTAGGAATTTCTGTCGAGCAAATTCCTGGTACACTTGGTACCAACGCATGTTGTCCCCTTTGGAAAATGTGCACAAGGTGTCCCTATAGATTGGGGGCGGAGACATCGGTATATCCATCTCTATGTCCTTTGCTTATGGGCTCTTTTTCTTTCTTCGGGCCACTAGAGGTCCCATGTCATTTGAATCTTAGGAGACAGGGACACACTCTAAGTCTGCTTTGAATTCACCTGTCATGTTCATGAAGGAGTCCCAGGATAAGAAAGATGCCATGATAATACTAGCCTAGGTACAACTATTAATTATTTCAACTGGGGACATAGGAAGGGCTGAATTAGCGACCTGTGACTAGGTCGCAGGGTCACAAAAGTCACGATGTTAAAATTCTCGAATATTTTGCGACTTTGCGACCAGGTCGCGAGGTTGCTGGGTCGCTAGTTGTGGGAAACCCGACGGAAGTGCGACCTTGCGACTAGGTCGTGGGGTCGCGGGGTCACAAATGCTATGAAAACCGATGGGAGTGCGACTCTGCGGCCTACGACCGGGTTGCAGGGTCGCTAGGTCGAGAAGTCGCGTGAAAGTAGAATGAAGGGCGATTTGCGACCTGGCGACTCAGCGACTGGGGTCGCAGGGTCGCATGGGTCGCAAGTCGCGCTAGGGCTTGCCGGGGTTTTGGCACGCGCCGCGTAAAGTCTATTTCCCTCTAACTTCAAAATTACAAGGCTAAGTGGGCTAAGACAGAGCAAGGAGAGAGCTTTGGGGGCAGAACACAAGCCATAAGGGTCTGGATGGGAAGCAGTGACAATGTTGTACAAGCAGGGGAAATGTCAGAGCAAAAGGGGGAGCCCTAAGTCCCAAATGATAAAAAGGGGCCAAGAAAGAGGGAAATTTAAAGGCTAAGGTAGGGAAAAAGAGGCAAGAAAATCATAAAAGGAAACAGCAGGAGGAAAACGACAACTTACCCAGGAAAATCGCGCTCCAGTCGACCTGTCAGAAGCGTTTTCTTTCTATCCGCCGAACGTGAATAATGCGACCTAGCGACCCTTCTATTTATAAAAAGGTCGCGCGTGCGGGCCATTAATGAGGCCCCGGGGTCTCATTATGTGGCGGTCTAAGGGAGGTGTGACCTCGCGACCTTGCGACCTCGGAGGTCGCGAGGTCGCAAGGTCGCGGGGTCGTGATTTTCCAAAACTAAAGAAAACTGTGACATAGCGACTTAACTTTCTCAAAAAATTTCTTAGCTTCTTTCTGTGCTCAAGGGGCTCCAAAAAATTTTGAAAGGTGGATTTTTTGGAGGGTGTTGTAGAGGCTACAACAGGTGGAGATTGAGGGAATATAGGATAATGCCCCATAGTTCACGGATGGTTGGACATGAGAGAAATAGGTGCTATGTTTCCTCTGTGGCCAAGGCACAAAGTGCACAGATGTTGGGACCAATGTGTGAAGGCAATTATAGATTAGCCCCAGTTGGTATTTTCTCAGTGATTATGCACCACATTAGTAGTCTGGCTTTAGCTGGGCACTTGATTTTCCAAAGTGCGCAACACAAGGAGTGCATGACCAATGGTCGATGGGGACCGAAGAAGTGTATATAACCTTATTTTGGGTAGTATCTTCCATGCTTAGAGATCATCCAAATAATTTTGTCTTCTCTGTCAATGATTTTGACACGTGTATCAGTTAAAGCGTTCAGGTAGTTAGTCCAGGACTCCTCCCATTGGGGTTGTAAGTGAAGTGCATGGTGGTGTGATCCCTGTCAACAATTTGATGAAGAGTGAAAATACCAGCTTGATTGAGTCTATGAATTAGTGCAGGGGGGAGGATATGGGCATTTCCACACCCCGACCATGGGTCACAACCGATATGAACCTTTGTGCCAATTCCCACTTTCCATGATAGTCCATTACTGATGTGTACAATGGATCCCATAATGGCCCTCCAGATAGTGGATATGTTTGTTCTATGACCTGGTATATGTCTGATCCAATCTTGTGGGATTAGAGGGTGTATGTACTTTTGGGTGACAACCCTAGTCCATAAGTTGTGCTTGGTAAGGATCTGCCACCCAAGTTTTGCTGCAAGTGCATGTGCAAATGTGGGGAGGTCTTTTATGCCCCAGCCACCCCATCTCTTAGGAAGGGAAATAAAAGTCCATTTGGTCCATGCGAAAGTGTAACCCTCCTTTGCCCCATTCCAAAGAAATATTTGGCGGATCTTCTGTATCTTATAATGTATACCTTTAGGAATCCAGGCAAGGGACATCCAATAGACCAGAATGGCCTCTAAAACTGACTTGATGAGAACAAGCCTTCCAGCCTGGGAGAGCCATCGATGGCACCAAATATTCAGTCTCTTTTCAATTTTGGTTATAAACCAGGTCCAGTCAGCAGTTTTGTAATTGACAGGCTTAGATGGTAGCCCAAGTATTTCATACCTACGTCAAATCTAGAGAGATTGAATGGGAACCGCTACTGTGCAAAGAATATTTCATATGGAAAAAAACCATGGAAAGTGATGGTGGATTTGTTGTTATTGCAAGACATTCCAGTGACTTTGCAAAATATTAGAAGAATTGTATTCACCACAGTAGAGTCACCAATGCATCCATTTAGGAATATGATGACATCGTCTACAAATAGCAGATGGGTAAAAGTAAAATCACCAGTGATATTTATGCCTCTCAGTCTACCCTTGTCCCTTTCTTCAATAAGGCATCTACTAGGTCCTTCCATGACCAAGAGGAAAGGTAAAGGAGACATCGGGTAGCCCTGTCGAATGCCTCTTTCCACATGAAAACAATATGTGGCAACACCATTGATGAGGGCACAATAAGACACAAAGGTGATGCAACACATGATCCAATTGATCACCTAGTTAGGAAAGCCAATATGTGTGAGGAGCATGCGAATATAGAGCCATCTAGCCTGATAAAATGCTTTCTCAAGATCTATCTTAAGGTTCATTCCTTTTATTTTCTTGGTATGCATGGAATGAAGAACTTCCTGAGCAATCCCATTGGCTTCATGGATCTGTCTGTTCTCCAAGAATGCAAATTGTTCGGGGGAAATAAAATTAGATAATATAGGTTTAAGCCGGTTGGCTAAGATTTTTTCCATAATATTGTACATGTTGTTACACAAGGATATGGGGCAGAAATCTTTGAAAGATGAGGGGTGATCCGTTTTGGGGACGAGGGCGATGAAGGTAGAGTTGAAAGCTTTGTAGATGCGGCCAAAAAACCTAGTCTCCTCCACCACCTCCAGAAGGTCTTTTCCCAAAAAATTGAAAAAATCCAAGTAAAATTCCACTGACCATCCATCAAGTCCATGACTATTTTACTTCTTGAACCATTTGAGGACGGATTCTAGTTACTCCATTGTGAGCGGTTCAAATAGGTCATCAGGAGTATGTTGATCCACAAATCTGGGTAAAAGAGATGCGACCTTGATGATCTCTGCCAGACAGGGGTGTAGGAGTGCCTTGTAGATATTTCTAAAATGTGTGATACCATTCTGAGCAAGTTGCTCAAAAGCAGAAGCATAGGTGCCATCATCATTCTCAAGCTCCCAAATTGTATTAATGGCCTTCCTACCTCTAGAAAGTTGATGGAAGAACTTGGAGTTTTCGTCCCCCTCTTTGATCCATATGGCTCGACTTTTAAGCCTCCAGGCTTCATCATTATCGTGCAAGATTTTAAGTCGGTATTTTTCCAGCTTGATGAGGTGATGTTTAGTGGAGTCAGATATAAATCTCGCATTGGTAGGATCCCCAAGGCCTTCGATTTCCTGTTCAATGGTGGAGAGGGCTTGATCAGACAATATCTTTTTATTATTTTCCCATGTGATGGTATGTATTTTGCTGGAATGGATCCTATTCGCGAAGAGGGAAGAGGTCGTGTGATCTCCGGGAAGCTGTGCAAGTCTCCAATTCTTTTTTACCGTCTCAATAAAACCCTCGTCCTGAAGCCACACTAAGCAAAACTTGAAAGGTGAGGCCAGTTTGCTGAAGGCACCTGATAGTTAAAGGTAGATGGGGGAATGGTCAGATATGCCCCCCAAGCCAACCCACTATCTAAAGGAACCCAATGTTGTATGAGGTCCTTCTCGATGAGGAATTTGTCAAGTCTGCAAGCATCCATGGCATTTCCAGTGCATCGATTGCGCCATGTGGGAGAGGGAGAGGCCAATATGGGATCCACCAACTGATGAAGAGCGAGCTGGTGCCAGAAAAAATCGGAGAGTGGATCCAACTGTGCATTATATCCCCAAGATTTCGCGATCCCAAGAGAGAAATTCAGATCACTGGCAAGGATTATGTTCTCAGCTCGAAAAAGAGAGGATTGCAGAAGAGTAGACCAAAATTGTTTCCGGTGTTGAGGGGGTCTGTAAACATTAATGATCCTGAATTTCATTCCAAGAGCCTCCGAGATGACATTTACAGTAAGTGTCCCTTCTCGGCCCCAACAATTGAGAAGCTTAATGGTCCGGGGATTAATGCCAAGAGCGATGCCACCTGATCATCCATTAGCGTCCAGTGCGTGAAAGGTCCAAGAGGGAAAGAGGGTAGAAAGGGCGTGGATGGATGAATCGGAAGAAGCGTGGGTTTCTTGAAGAAGGATAATATCCACAGGGACATATTCAAATAGTTGCTGAAGGGAAAGGCGCTTGGTTGGACTAGCCATCCCTCTGCAATTAAAGGAGAGGCACTTCATCAGAAAACCAGGCCGAGGGTGTGTCTTGATCTAAGAACCCCTTCGATGGAGAGTTGCTTACCAGTGGAAACATCAATTCCAGCCTGGAGAATGGCCTTGGAGATACTGGAGTTTTATCCTCTAGGGAGCTTGGCATGGGCAGAGGAAAGGTCGGGGGAGGGCCCATACCAGCAGGTGCAGTGGATCGGGGACGAAGGTTATAAGGATGGGAGGAGGAGGAATCAGAGGATTCCACCACTAATTAAGGTGTGGAGGAGGGGGGAAGAGGGGGTGAGGGGGAGGGAGGAGGGAGGGGGGAGAGAGGGAAATAATGGTCGAGCGAGTAGGGGAGAAAACTAGAGGGGATGAGATAAGGGTCAGGTGATCAATGAAACATGAATTCCAGCATGTGAGGATGCAGTGCATAAATGTGATGCAGTAGCATATAGATGAGATGTAAAGGAGAGACAAGGGAGAGGAGGAGTACCAGAACCTGGAGAGTACCTAGTGGAAGTTGCTTCTGTCGTGGAACAAGTGACCTTGGTCGTATCACAAACAACATCCTGTGTGGCGGTCCCCTAGTGAGCAGTCACAGGAGTCGAGAGGAAGCCCGTCAACTGAGTCTGTCTGTGCAGGGAAACAAAGACTGGGTCCAGAGTCTGGTAACCAACCGATGAAAGTGCACCGGAAGGAGGGTAAACTAAGGGACAATGCTTATATACATGACCCACCTTGTGACATCGGCAGCATCTGAAAGGTACACCTTCATAATCAAGTATCTAAATCTGAGTGGTGTTGCGCCATTGTATTCTGAAATACACCTCTAATCCTTCCCTGGTATCCAACTCAACAAGGATGCGGGCGAATGCCATCTTAACAACTCAATGTAGGTGCAATCACGATCCAATTAATTCCCCAACATATTTCCATTGTTAGTAAATATCTGCTCAGTCCATAGCTAAATAGGGAGACTTGGTACACGAACCCATACAAGACTCGCCCCCAATTGTTCACGCTACGGGTCAAATAGGGGGCCCCATAACTTCAGTAGTAGAGGAGCCATCTCAATATGCCAGTACTGCGATAGGACCCAATCAGTGAGATCCTTACAAGTGAACCAGAGAGCAAACCAACTTTTTAGCTCTATTGTTTGAACTTCATTGCATGTGATCCATAACTCATTGATATATTTACAAATATAACTAGAAGAATCTTCTAGGTTCTCTTCTTGTAAATCCTCTCCATGGATGCTTTTCTATCTTTTGAAATGAAGATTCATCCCTAGTGACCATTCTAGATTGTGGACAAGGATTTAAGGAGATCCTTGTGGTGTCATACCCTCCTTCTCTATATGACTTCTTTAACATCATGTTTTGTAGATTTTGTTTTGCAAATGGATTTTGTAGTTTTTTGTAGTTTTTGTTTTTTTATGGGGTTTTGTTTTGGGGAAATACCTTTCTAATCTCTATGTCTAAGCATGCATACCAACCTAGACCACCTAGCGGTATTTTGTTCACAAACTATTCGTTTTATGTCCAATTAGAGTGATTCCAAAGCCAAGTTGAAGTGAATTCATATGGATACCTCCAATATAGACAAGTTTTTAAAATGGTTTAAAATGATATGCTAAAAATGATGAGAAGTACCATGTTTGATAGAGCTTCTTGTGAATTTTTTGCTAGACCAACAGTCACTATTTGGAGTGTAACTTTTTCATTAAATATCGGATCAATGCGATTACACATGGAGATTAAAGTAGATTCATTTTTTTTCTATCCAGTGGAAACATTTTTTTTAAATCCTTAGGTTTGATATCACAAAATTGCTGATAAACAGACCTAGGAGGCAGAGTTTGACTATGTTGGTTTTAAGACATGTAGTCAGTAAATGTGGAATAACTTTTTCACCTGGCCTTCAAATGAGATGATTCAAATTGTTTCATAAACTATACTGAAATATATATCTCCCTTAGAAACAGGTTTTGAAAAGAAGATGATTTGATATGTGAAATATGCCAATGAACAATGAAGATCTAGAATTGTCACCATGCAGATTTTTTATCAAACATTTACTATTTTGAGCATAGATTTTTCATATGATGTCGGATTGAGTTGATTCAAATTGATTTGGAAACAAGATTCCAATGGATATCTTCTTTATGAATATCATGTAAAAATGTTTCCATTAGAACCCTTGAATCAATGATGTACTAACACTGTCCTCAAAAAATTCACTTGAGACCTAGTATTTATTTTGATCATATTTTTTTGATTTGTGATCCAAATTGAAAAATTCAAAATGGATTTAAAAACTAAATTTCAAGAGATACCATGTTTAAAAACGTTATTTTAAAAATGATCCATACGGTTCCCCAAAATAGGATTGTCCTTACTACATTTTGTCATGAAATCCTTTCAAATGGGTATTGAACACTGATGTGAAGATTTGTTCATGAGATTTTAAACCAAAAGTCTTATCGTGAACTCATTCTACCTATTTATTTATTTATGGTATTATATCATACTCTATTGTAGAAAAATAAGTCACTCACTCAAGAATAAGAGAATTTCCAATGCATCCATTTGCGTAGCAAGATCATAAGTAAACTCACATCCAAATTTGAAAACTATATTTGAATGAATGCTTGGACATGAAAAATTATTTGATCATAAAGATTTGATGGTAAAGAATGTTGAAAAATGGAGTGGTGTTGTGGCCTATTAACTAGTTGAAACCAAGTTTTGAAATGATCTTTGTTTGCTTGGCTTTCCTTAATTGTCATATCACAAAGTACTTCTTGCGAAACTTGTTCAAAATCATGAATGCACAAGGAATGTTGTGATACATATGATAAATATTCTTCAATTTTTAGCTCTATTGTTTGAACTTCATTGCATGTGATCCATAACTCATTGATCTCTTTACAAAGATAACTATAAGAAGCTTCTAGGTTCTCTTCTTGTGAATCCTCTTCATGGATGCTTTTCTATCCTTTGAAATGAAGATTCATCCCCAGTGACCATTCTAAATTGTGGACAAGGATTTAAGGAGATCCTTGTGGTGCCATACCCTCCTTCTCTACATGACTTCTTTAACATCATGTTTTGTAGATTTTGTTTTGCAAATGGATTTTGTAGTTTTTTTTAAGTTTTTAGTTTTTGTTGGGGTTTTTGTTTTGGGGAACTACCTTTCTAATTTCTATGTCTAAGCATGAATAAACATAAAAAATTTATTTATTTATTTATTTATTTTTTTTTTTTTTTTTTTTTTTAACAATCTTCCTAACCAGCTTTATCCAAGTGTGCTTCCTCGGCAACGACGCCAAAATGTTGGGTCAATTTACTAAGTAAACTAACGCAGGTGTTTTACTTGTTTATCCGCGTTTGTAGACTTAGAAGCAAACCAAAGTATATGGAATTTTAGATTAAACTAGTGTAGAAAGTAGTAGTTTAGATGAAAATAATGGAAATTCATATTACAAATATAAGATCTAACTAAAAAGTTTCTGATTCAAGATGTAGTAGGTGAAGTATGAGGCTTCTAACTTAGGAGATCTTGGTTGTCCTTCCCCACAACACTATATTTAAGAAGAGAAACTCAAGAGCAATAGCTTATGATGTACAGAAAGTAAGAGAAGAGGCTCCCAACTTAGGAGGTCGTGATTGTCCTCCTTTACAATTCTTTACCACTGCATTAAAACTGGAAATTCAATAAAGGAAACTAAAGAGGATGAATTTTAGTTGTTGTTCATGATTTGATAGAAAGAGAATTTAACTTAAATTCTTGTTTTTCCTTTCGTATGCAAATTATATTTAAACCAATAATCATCCAACAATCATAAGAAATCATAACACATCAAAATGACTGAATCATAAATCTGAAGCAATAGTTATTGCATTAAAACTATGCTAATTTAACCAAATTGTACCTTGGTGTGGGGGGCCTCCACCCTTGCCTTGCACACTTGAAGAAATTTTCACCTACATCAAACTTAATCAATAATCCACAACATGAACAACAAATAGAACAATAGAACCGTTTCTTCAAATTATCTCCAAGTCTTCAAAAGTCTCAATACAAACACAAATTCTACATCTTGAATGGTCCATGAACTTGGTTTAAATAGACAAATAATAAACAAAATCAGCTATAATGTATCTAACAGTCCCATCCATCCTAATCACATCCATCTAGGTCAAACTCATCCATTCAGTTTCACAAAATCAGGAAAATCCCAAAAAATACTAATTCTGCCCTTTTTCCTAGGGATTTCTGAAAAATAGGTCAAGTTTGACCAACATTGATCGAGCCTGTTTTAGCTCAGTTTGACCAAACCAATAGGTATTTTTCCATCCATGGTTCTCAAGATTTCCAAATACATGCTCGACTCTCACCCAGGTGTCCTGCACATATGACTTCAATGAAGCTATTACGGGAATTTTTAGAGCAGTCCAAAAAATACTCTTAAAACCTAATTTTTACAAAAATATCTAAAAATTGAAAAAATTAATTTAATTACTTGAATATGCATAATAAGGCTAAAATGATCCATATATGGATGATATAAGGTGGAATATGGTGGTAAATAGATGGATTTAGGATAGGCAAAAATGACCAAAATTGAGGTCCAACAATGCATATGTGAAAAAATTAAAAACACGCCTAATTGTTGTTGGAAGAAAAAGAAAACTAGTCTTACCCTTGCAGCCAGTAAAAATTGAGCAACCTTTTGAGCAATGGGGATTGGATATCATAGGTGAGATTGTTCCTAACTCATCCAAATAGCATAAATACATTCTCATTGCAACATATTATTCTACTAAGTGAGTGGAAGCTGTTCCACTAAAGGTGGCTAACTCTAAAGCCATTACGAATTTATTGATCAATTCATTATTACCAGGTTTGACTTACCTAATGCACTTATGTTTGATAATGCATCTTATTTTTCGGGAAATATTATGATTGACTCTGCTCTCAAAAGAGGATTTAAGCGTAAATACTCTGCTAACTACTATCCCCAAGGGAATGGTTTGGCAGAATCAACAAATAAAAATCTCATTAGAATCATAAAAAGGGCTATTGATCAGAGCCAGAAAAATTGGCATAAGTCTTTAACATTTGCACTATAGGCAGATAGGATCACTCAGAAGGCCTCTATAGGAACTTCTCCCTTCTATCTAGTTTATGGGAAAGAAGTTGTAATTCCATCAAATTTAGCTCTTCCTTCATTAGCCCTAGATCAATTTATTGACGAAGTACCTTCTTCTTCCCTACAGATCCTTAAAATGGAAGAGGAAAGAGAAAAAGCCAAATTAACTCATGCTTGACTCTAGCAGATAGTGAATATTTATTTTGATGCAAATTTTTTTTTCCCAAAAACATTCCAAGTTGGAGACCTCATACTTAAGTGGCACAAGGCACACGAGGAAAAAGGTAAACATACCAAATTCCAAAGAATGTGGCTTGGACCATTTCAAATCATAGAACAAATTAGCCTATCAACCTTCATGTTACAAGATATTCAAGGGATAAAATATTTTCTCCATGTCAATGGGCTGATTTTGAAAAAAATATTTTCTTAGAAGAAAAATTTATTCTAATTGTACTATACCTACAATTTTACATTTCTAGGAAAATAATGTTTGATTACATACTTTAGGTTTTTCGCAACACCTCTGAATTATTTATGTTTTTATTCTTGAAGAATAGAAATTTTTAGGAAATAACTACGAAACTTGAAAAATTGAATGAATCCTATACAACTCTGAAATATTTTTCCATCAAAATTGTAAATTTTATAAACCTGAAATTTGTAAAGTCTTTTTACTTTAGCATCAATAAGAAAAATTTCCATCTTGCAAAGTAAAGACTTGTTGTTACTAAGCATCTTTAAATCTAAATTGTCATCCAAAACCCTTAAGGAATCAATGCTTCTCCCCATCCATAGAAAATTCTTTTTTAGAGTGTTAAAAAAAAAGAAAAGAGGATAAGAGGTCTCATCACGAGCCTGCTTACCATGTTCATAGATAAATAATAATCTGACATTACCACTACTGCATATCAAACCAGGGTAATGGCTCGTGATTATTAAAATTATGAGATAAGGGGTCTCATCACGAGCCTACTTACCATGTTCATAGATAAATAATAATCTGACATTACCACTACTGCATATCAAACCAGGGTAATGGCTCGTGATTATTAAAATTATGAGACAAGGGATCTCATCACGAGCCAACTTGTTCAGTCAATTATAACTAGTGAATGACATTCTCACTTTCTGATCATCAAGCCAAGACAGTGAATTTTTAAGCCAAAAAAAAACAAAAAAAGTTCTATGATTAAGGATTTATCTCAAAGAATTGTAATAATAAATGGATGTAATACTGAATCATTATTGGTTAAAAGGTAACCTTGCCGAGGCTATGAATGCCTTCTAGCAGCAGTGACTCTACCTGTGACAAAAAGAGCAAATCAAAAGGCTAAGCTACAAAGAGGCATTTAATTTAACTTTTAAACTATATAATGATTGATATAGAGGAATGAAAATATTTATTTATGAAAGGTTTATGAAAGATTAACAATAAAGATGAGTTTTTAATATTTAGAGTAATTTTACTCATTTAAACATTTTGAAAACAATTTTTGTTTCCTTAAATTATTTCTACTTATTTAAAGATACTAATAAATTATTTTTCAGAGATAACTCGTTCTTCCAGTGAATCATCAATTGTTGTGTTATTCAACAACCCCCATTATTTTAGCTTAGTTACCTTCGAAAATAATGGGGACCCTTTTTAAATTTTTAGAGTAAAACAAATAAGACCCTTAGAGTGATTCATTAGATAGAAATATGAATCAAAAAGGAAAAAAAAAAAAAACCTTCAATTTTGGCCTTAAAAGCACTAAAGCAGAGAAAGATTGCATTATCGCAATCGCAATACCGCAATGAAACATATATGACTCTTAAAAAGACACTTAAAACATATAGCGGTGAGATATGTATAACAAATGCATTTTTATAAAGGGAAAAGGCATTTTTCAAGCAAATACTATAAGGAAAGCTTGCGAGACCCACTTCCGCCATGTAGGCCGTCGCATTTCGCATTTCGGAACTCTACCCGGATGGTCTTATTGTCACCCTTCATGTTTTCCCGATGTGATATACTTCATCACATCGCATTTCCGCAAACATAATCATTCTTCCCCCTCAACCATATTCATCGATGCGATATAGTCTATTGCAAATCGTACATCGCACTTTCACAACACAAACACTTTGCACTCCATCTATTTTCATTCATATTGCGATTGCGATATCGCAATCGGCAAAACTAAGCTGATCGATATTTTATGAAGATTTACACACGAGCAGCATTGCAATACAGATCTGGTTTTAAATGGTGAAATGATTACATGGGCACTTCAACCCATATCAACCATTAATGCAATAACTTAATGGTTTTGTAGCCCATGCCTCTATAATGATTTGACTTTAAGAAGCATTGAATTCATATATTAGCAACATGCCAAGTTTCATTCGTTTAATTGTTTCTATCACTATAGTACTTGTGCATTTGTAAAATCAAAGTTCCCTCTTTTTCCTTATCATTTCTCATTTATTTGCAGGCGAGCCCAAATAAGCATAATTCTTTGGATATGTCTAAAGCTCTTAAGAAAGCTAAGAAACAGATGGCCCCTGTAAACCTTGCACCCGCTCCAACCAAGAGAAAAGAGATCCTTCCTTTGTTTACAGACACTGCATGTGGACCGGAAAGCATATCTTCCTCATGGGAATCCATGTATACGCTGTTTGAGGATGGGAAACCTCACAAATTTCAAAGGAAAGTTATTGTTGGTGCTTTTGATTCCTTAGAAGCTACTACTGAAGAGGTGGCCAATTATTTCTTGCATCGAATTACTGCGCAACATAAAATCTTACCATACACTGATATGGTAAGATGGATCATTGATAACCTTAACATTGGGGACGAGAATTTTCTAACTAGCAGAGGAACGATGATTGGTTCCTTCAAAGTCGAAGGCTTGAAGCTGATGTACCACATCCTAGAACCTGAAAAGGTCTATGACAAGGAATTTATGGCGTAGTTCGCTATTTAGAACGATCTCAAATCAAATCCAGTCAAGCAATGGCGAAGCAACCCCAATAAGCACAAGAATGATGACAAGGGTATGTATTATACTGACTCCCTTGCAATTCCCTATTGTTGTGTTGCTTTTATGATGTCTACGCTCTTTGGTTAGCCTGACACTACCATATTTTTAGTAGAATTGGTTCCCCTCATGGAAGCAGTTGCAAACTCTTATGTTATGGATTTGGGAAACATTTTGTCTAATAATATTGCTACTCAAATTTTGGAATATAGGAAAAATCACTCTATTTCCTCCAAAATTCCCCCCCAATTTTATATGAGTACTTATATCATGGATGTTGTGTGTTTCACTTCAAATTTTCTCGCCATGGGCTGGAAATGGACTACCCAAGACCCCTACCCATTCATATATTTAATAGCATGTTATGGGAATCAAAATTTGAGAACCATTTTTATAAAATTTTCGATGGAGTCATTCTCCCTTTTTTTCAAGCTGTCTTTAATGAGAAAGCCCCGAGATTGTCAAAGAGGTTCAAGATGATTTTTCTTCCATAGGAAAATAGTTTGGAGTAGAGTTGTTCACCTATGTCAGAGTATTTGGGAGCTTAGCTCGGCCACATGTTCTACCCTTGTATGTTCTGATAAGCTTCTCGCAAGAGAAGTAGCATATCAAACTGCTAGCAACAGACTAACCAATTTTCTAAAGGAGGATAAGAAAGCATCATGACCTTCCTTTCCAATTAATTGTGGTGTTTATGTTCAGGACAATTACAAGCATACAATTTTAAAAATCATCCAAATTGAATGTTTGAAATTGTTTACAATTTCAAACAAACAATATTGTTGAGATTTGTGTATTTGGGGTAGCATCAGCTGTGCTCTAGCTCCCAAACTTTGTGGAGGGACTAGAGTACACTGGATCTACAAGACCCGGAAATGGATTTGGGAAATTTCATCTGGTTTAGGAGATATTAAATTAATTAATTATTTTTAATGTATTTCCTAAGTTAAAACTTAGGAAAATAAAATAATTAAAGTGAATTTAATTAAACATGTGATGAAATTATCTTAAGTCACACAGATCAAGATTTCTTTTAATCTTAGTCATTGATTAAAGATTTAATCTTGGTCGTTGATTTGTCAACGAGAAAAGTATAAAGGAAAGGATTGGGGTCATTTGTAAAACACACATGGAGGCAGAGCACTAAAGCTAAGTTGAGATTCTAGAGCGGGGTTGCTAAGAATTCTCAGAAGTGTTTCAACTGCAGAGAGGGGAATTTAGACCAAGGGGATGATTTGATCCGGGGGTCTAGAATACACAAGAAGTAGAGAAGATATTAGCAGGGACAACGCAGAGGAATGCAGCAGTGGCAACAACAAACGACAACAGTAACAGCAGTAGACGGCAGCAATAGCAGCAACAAACGACATCAGCATACGGCAGCAGCAACAACAACAACAGTGTCTTTCAGGGGTAGCGTTGGGGTTTCTAGGCCTAGATCTCGTTGAGTTCTGTAAATCCTGTTTGAGGGTGTAGATCTGTCAGTATTTTTGGCATTAGATCAGCCAGGAGCTGCAGATCTAGAGTTTTCTCTGTAATGTTTTCCAAATCTGGAACCCAGAGTTGTGTATTCAGAAATATTCTTAATAATAGAGCCCTCCAGCAGCCAGAGACCGGTTTTCCCACATTGGATTTTTCCAGGGACAATCTGTCTATAAATAACTGTGTCACTTTGTCTATGTGTGCATGTGCTTATTCTAGATCTGAATTGGTAGAGATTTATTATGTGTTTTGCTTTGATGTTAACTTGAATTTATTCGGTTGATAACTTGTATAAGTAGGAGAAGCTTAACCAGATTAACAGTCATACTTTCTGCATAAGAATTAAGATTCAGAAATTTCTACAAATATGACCCAATTAAAGTTGCCAATAATTTTACTACCCAAGTTAAAATTAGGCATTTTGTTCATGAAGATGATGAGTTCGATGACTTATTTGAGTCAGTCGATAATTACTTTGCAGTTCAGAAGTTGGGAGCCCTATGCCTCCATCCACACCAATTACCAATGTTTAAACAATACATGAACAAGAGATTGGAAACAATTCCATTAAAAATGCTCGAAGTATCCCAACCTCTAACTCAGAAGGAAAAGGAGAATGAACCGACACCTAAGGATACTAAAGTCCTTAGAAAAACATACCAAGATAAATCAGCCGAAGTTCAAACTATGGATTTAGATTTCCCAAGTAATCTGAGTGAAGTTTGGAAGGAATTTAACCTAAAACACCAAGGAGACCAAGGAGTTATAATTACTTATCAGCAACAGATTGTGCATACGCCTCAAACTAAAATTCAGGACTTGTTCGTTGTTGAGCCCTTTGATAAATTAGTAAGCACAGAGAGAGTGGAATTCATCCCGCCCTTCCCCACTACTGAAATTGTACTTAACATTGAGGAAATTCCTCCTCTGGACATTTTCTACAGTCCTAAGCATAAAGCAGTTATGAGCAGACAAAATAAAAGAAGGAGATCAAAGGAATCTCAACCCCTTCTCTAAGGAGATATCTCAATGGATGTTGTCTGGAAAGACTCACAGGCAGATCCTTCACAGGATCTAACTCGCCTAAGTCAGTTCGGAAGAGCTTATCCCTATGAAACTATTGATAAAGCTTATGAGGTTCAAAAATTGATGAAATAAAAGGATGAAAGAATCATCCAACTAGAACTTGAGCTACAGGCAGAGAAAGAAAATGTCAATCAACTGCTACAAGTACATTCACACAGCTCCAAGAGAGCATGGACCAGTTGAAGATTCAGCACCGAAATGAAATTAGTTCAAAGGACACTCAAATTCATCAATTGTAGTTTTATATAGAGCAATTGAAAGATAATCCAAAGATTGGTGAATTCAGAAAATAGGCCTTGGATATAAATACTTTATTGGCACAACAACAAATCATTTTTTGTCAAAAATTATTAAATATTATTGAATTGTGTGAACAAAGCGATTCACTGATGAATCACATTTCAGGCCAGAGGATTATTTTTGATGAAATTGATGATAAGGTTTCCTAGTATGTCACTGGCAATATTCTGTTGATGGTCGAAAGGCCAGCCTGCCCAGGATTGAAGACTCAAAGAAGGAATTATTGTTTACTGATTGGGACATACAGTTGAAACATGTTGAAAGAGCCATTTGTAGAGCAAAAGATGTGGCTGCTAACATTGTGGAAATTGTTAGTCAAAATCTCATCACTGCAAATCTTATTGACAGATATCCTCCCGATGCACTTCCTATCGTGAAAGACTTGATAAGACAATTGCAAGAAGTTTCAAAGGTAAAAGATGAACACATTAGAAAGCTGGAAAAACTAGATTGGGATAAGTATTGGAGATACTTGGTAAAGCCACATAGCCAATGGCTTATGCTGCGCTGTCTTATAGATACATCCTCCTACATGCTTTCTCCACTTTCTGATGTTGTTTTCACTGGACAATTGCGCATCAGGCTAGGCCAACCTCCAGAGGTTTAGCCTATGCTTAACATCCTTCAGCTGAAGGAAGAATTTATAGATGTTGCACTTTTGCACCCTTGAAGTTTTGTGAATAGAAAGGGTTGGACCAAGTATTTTTTCTCAAATGAGTAGAGTGAACATATACATGGTACTTTTATCCTATATGTTATATTTTTGTTTCAAATGAGAAATGGTTATTTATCTCATGATGTTTTGTTTCATGTATCTATTTGAACACAATTTGGCATTAACTCACTTTTGAACATGTTATATTGTTATCTTTTGATACATATGCAATACATGCATTTAAAAGTTGTGATATAAGCTTTATCCAATTGATTTAATTAAATCAATTACTTCAAATCGTTTCCATATCTCTAAGTGTTTGTATGATTTTCATTTGTATCTAGTGAAAGATAATTTTTATAAATCACACAAAAAATCTATTTCGTCTTAGGATAAATAGTAGATAGATATATTATTCACTGCAAGCTTGCTAATACTTCCATCCACCAAGTTACAGATAGTTATAAATCCATCCATTCACCCAATTATATTCCACTGGGAAATTGGTTCCATAAATCAAGTCGGAGCCACAATTCCAAATGGAAAAGGGACGGTTTTTAAGTCCCCGACCAGGTGGTTTCCCTGATGTTGTTGCAACGATTTTCGGGGCCTTGACAGGTTCATGGCTAAAACAAGAAGCTACAAGTTCACTACAAAAAACTTCCTTGAAAATTAACGAGACATACAAATGAAACAACCAAGAAAGTATTATCAATGTTGGTACAAAAACCCACTTAAAACAAGACACATACGTTACATGCTATGGACTCCAGGTAGAATTGGCACGTGGTGCATGCATGAGAGGCATGCTACCTAAAATGTTGTTCACATTTTTTACCCGAAATACTCTTTTACCTTGTTAAATTTAAATTCAATTGATTATACATTTAATATTAATAATCTTTAGTTGTACTAATTGAAATTATTTAGTAAAATTATTATACTGAATAATTTATGGGTTTGCCTTGTTTATTTCACTAAGCCTAACATACCGTAAGTAATCGTTATATTGGCCAAAGTTACATTCCTCTTCAATATATATATATATATATATTGTAAAGGAAAAATAACATTGATTTATTTCACCATAAGTTTTTAGTAACACGATCAACTATTAAATCACAAGGTTTTATGAGTGCAATTAATACTAGATCATTGCACTTAATGGATTCTGGGAGATGATGGATTGCAAAATAATGAACCAAATGTTGTAGCCTAGCTTAAATCTCACTATGCCCAAGTGGTACATCAAAGAGCTAAATTCTCCATGTAATTACAATCATGTTAAGTTTCATTGAGCACAGTAGTGATGTATATTATTATAGCAATTTTTTTAAACAAATGATTCTTCCTTAGATTTCTTTGTTATTACAACCCACTGAACCTTGTAATTACTCGGTCTTAGTGGAGTGGATTCTGGTGGTGTCAATATTATTTCAGATAGGTTAGGTCATCGATAAAGTTTATAATTTTGTATGGATTCATTGCCACCAAAGATCATTATTATTAACAATATTATCTCCATATCATATAGTGATATGTGGTTTAACGATAAGTTTCGTTGGGTGAAACTCACGAGACCCAGGTTCAAATAAATCCCATTGAGTATATTGTCCTCATATGATCTCAGTTCAAGGAGTACGCTCCCCATACTTGTTTGGGGTCTTGCTAAATCATAAAGAATCATAAAGAATTGGTGTATGCTCCCCATACTCGTTCGTTTGGGGTCTTGCTAAATCATAGAGAATCATAAGAATTGGCGTCGTTCCCCATACTCATTTGGGGTCTTGCTAAATCATAATCGTTTGGGGTCTTGCTAAATCATAAAGAATCATAAAGAATTGGCGTACGCTCCCCATACTCGTTTGGGATCTGCATCTTGCTAAATCATAAAAAATTAGCGTACGCTCCCCATACTCGTTTGGGGTATGCGTCTTGCTAAATCATAAAGAATTGGCGTACGCTCCCCATACTCATTTGGGGTCTTGCTAAATCATAAAGAATTGGCATTATCCCCATATCATGACGGAGCTGTATCACGACTATTGTGAATGGAATGTCATATCTAATGACAATTAACACAATCTTTAAAAAAAATGGTTATTCTTTTATTTATGAAAAGTAAAATAAATGGTTACTTTATGTATTTATGAAAGGTCATAAAATTTGCAATAAATGTAGGAAATAATTGACACAAACACATATATAGTGTAATTATTATTCCAAATACATAGCATATTAATACTCATTTTTGGTATTAACTTCAACATATATAGTTTTAACATTTCATTTTTACAATATCTTTAACTAAACTAATTTTAATTTCAATTATTGACTCTAAATACTAATGACCTTTCTGTGATACTCATATATATTGGAACACTGGATTGTATTTCTTCACATGAAACATTCTAAACATGTTTCAACCTAGGACTAATTTATAGCTGGATCCCAATCATTTTCCCACCACTTTCTCAAAGGCACTCCTTGGTGATCATTATACTCATATATATTGGAACACTGGATTGTATTTCTTCACGTGAAACATTCTAAACATGTTTCAACCTAGGACTAATATATAGCTGGATCCCAATCATTTTCCCACCACTTTCACTAAGGCACTCCTTGATGATCATTATGGAACCATTGGGTACCTCCAAGTTAGCAACTATTAAGGTTAGTAGTATTGACTCTGCAAAAAAAACTTGTAAGAGTATCATGAGAAATTATATAATCTCCTTCTAAGATGTTTTATAACGAGAGAATGATAGCTACAACCATTATAACGAGAGAATGATAACTATAACCATCTCCCAAATAGATGAGCTTTTGATCTGAATGTCTCCAAGCCAAGACACAATTGGCAGCCAAGACAATTGGTTGATATCAATACTGCTTCAGAGGTGTTGCTTTTGCACATAGATAGAGGTATTGGGTTAGAGATTTGGTAGCCAAGACAATTGGTTGATATCAATACTACATTATAGGTGTTGTTTTTGCACATAGATAGAGGTATTGATATCAATACTACATTATAGGTGTTGTTTTTGCACGTAGATAGAGGTATTGGGTTAGAGATTTGGTAGCCAAGACAATTGGTTGATATCAATACTACTTTAGAGATGTTGTTTTTGCACATAGATAGAGGTATTGGATTAGAGATTAAGACTTTTCATGGGGCTAGAAGTAGTGCACCATATGAGATCCACTATTATACAAGAATACAAACACCTTCAAGAAAAAAACAACAACCATATGAAAGCATCTTGAATATTGGATTCTAATTATAGAAAGACAATATTAATCAATTTTCAGATTTGTTCAAAGGGAGAAAAAAAGCATCTTGGATACACTTGGATACAATTATTCTAATTGTAGAGGGCATAGATTTAAGGTCACAATATTAAAACTGGTGCGGCTCACGATAAACTGACTCAGAGAGATCATTCTCTGACTTCAAGATCATGTTCTGCATACATTATACGCCGGAAACCATCATAAGTGGGGATATGTAAATTTCAAAAAATATATATCTACAGGCAGGGACTCCCGACTCCCGACTGCATTTTGTCCTTATTTTACTGTTGGAAGCCCTGTTGATAATTTTTTTTTAAATGGAAGCGTTTTCATATCCCTCTTATGTTAATCTGACTTTCCTTTATAATTATGAATTATGCTTGCAACTATCATAGCTTGAATCCAATAATGATGTGAGTGTTTGATAACCAATATCACTTAAGGTGTCCATCCATGATAATGAAGAAAATGGCTCCAATATTTTATGGTTAGGGTATGAAGCCACATACACTTTCTTCCTATGTCTTCCATGTGTTAATGAATATTGGCCTAGTTCCTCTCCAGTTTCAGTTTCTGGAGGAATTGCTTCCTCCATTACTTCCATTTTTTACTTCACATCACCATAGTTTGCGTGGCTTCTCTCAAATTTTAGTCTACTGAGTACTCCATAAATTCTTGAATATCTCACAATCTCTTATGCAAATGGAACATTAAAATATAGCTTTGGAGGAGAAGTGCCTAAAATCTCTTATTGCATATTTGGAGGGAAATGCTGACTGAAAAAGGCTGAGATCTTCAGTAAACACTTGGGTCTATTTGATCATGTTGCTTCAGCAACACCACGGAATATTCTGTTTCAAAATTGGCCATACTGACCCATCTATTGAGCTCCCTTTTGAGTGTGTTTCCGTTTTTATTGTAGAACATGTCATAGACTTTCTCAATGAGGTCAGAGGGGAGCTGTGAGTTTCCATGGAAGAAGATGTTGTAAATCTTGAAAATGAAGAACTTAGAAGCATGACCAACTGTGACAATCCATATTCAGACATGCAGGAAGGATATGTTAAGCTTAGTAAAACTTCTGGCACTGATTCATCTTGCATAATAGATGTGTTCTCTGGCTCCATTGATGATTCTTTGAATTTTCAGAAGAAAATCCTTTCTCATAGATTTGATGAAAGCATCGATACCACACTGTCAACTTCTGGAGAAAATGCCAATGGTTTTATACTAGCAGAAATTGAGGATGAAGATTAATTGTTGAAGTGAGCAATTGAGCTTCGAATAAAAGAAATGGACAAAATGACAGGGGGGCACGATCTAGGGAATGATTCTCATGCCAACATCATGAGAATAGTTTGGATTGCAGTTTTTCTTTTAATAGTAAAATAAATTTCAAAAAATATTTGGAATGTTTCAATTATATTTTTTTATGGTGGAAATGGATTCAGTACCATAAAAAATGCTCAAGGCACCCAAATATTGAAATTTAACCACTATAATCCAGATTTTCAAAAATCTTTACCACAATTTTTCATAATTTTTCATAATCTTATCGAAATTTCTAAATTATTTTGTAATTTTTTTAAACTACCACTTTTGCTTTCCAAATCATTAGCGGCTAAAAATAAATCCATCACTATGCAAACTAATTTTCGCAGGTGGCCCCAAGAGGTGAATTTCGATTGCTTATTGCAGGAAAACGAAGAAATTTTTAAAAAATCTGCGATGTGGGTTGAAATTATGTAAAAATCTGCCATCTGGGTTTTCTGCAGAACGATCCATATTGACTTCAACGTGGTCATTTTCCAGAAATTCTGAGCGGTTTCAAAGATCACACAGGTTCTTTCAATACCAATTTAAACCAAAGAGTATTTCGATGGCTGCAGAGTGTGAATGATTAGCAACGGATGGAAACTCAATATGCCATAAGGATAAATACATATGTATTTTCAAGAATTATTTTCTTCCATGAGTTACAACACAAAGAATCTCCAACGCAACAATTTCTGAAATCCCTACAAAGCAAAAGAGACCACAGCATTCCAGAAAACATTGAAATGTATACATAAAGAGAAATTTTAGTAGCCTTTATTTCATTTACGGTGACAGACTTGATTGGAGTATGTTGTTGTTGTAGTCGAGCTTAAAGTTCTAGGGCCAGAGAACGTCTCTGTCCCTTTGATATTGAAACTCTCCTCTCATCTCATGAGTTTGATGGTATTCAAGTAAGTGAAGTTCATTCATCTCGATACCTAGTTGGAGACAATGATCCACTGTGATGCAAAGAAATTTCTACATTTAGAATTGTAGTTTAGAGATAAAGCTAATCGATGGGGTTATGGACATGGTAAGATGCAATTCGTGTTTCAGTTTAATTTTTAATGAATTTATTTAATTGTACTTACTAAAATTAATTTTGAAGCTTTTAATGAAGTGCTCCACATTGAGGATCTCATTCACATTTTCTTAGTTTTGCATTATTCTTTTTGCAGTAGTTTAAATTTAAATTCTTAGGTGTTTAATTTAAATTCTCATTTCTATTATTCTTCAAACCACTCCTTTAGTCCAACAACTCTCAAAGTCTTTCTCGCCATTCTGTTTTGGAAAGTTAGGGTTTCATATTTAGAAGTTTTGGTTGCAAGCTCTCATGGTATTTAAAAAAACTTTTCAAGCTAGGGTTTCATATTTAGAAGTTTTGGTTGCAAGCTCTCATGGTTTGTCATTCCGGCCACTAATTTAAAAAAACTTTTCATCATTCTTAAGATGTCTCGAGCACTGGTTCCCTCAAAGCCAAGAATTGTCTCTCAAAGTTACATGAGATCCCAATTCCTTCAATATACTAAAGAAGATCTCGCACCTCTCATTGTGAAAGTTAAAGAATCTACCTTGAGTCATGGTGTTGAGTATTTACATGAAGGTCTCAGTTTAATGGAAAAAGAACTGGTGACCCAGATGTTTAGTGGAAATTCAGGTGTGTGTTGCAAGCAGTTTGATGTGTTGTAGGTTGTCTTTGTCTGTGGATTCGATTGTTGTCATGGGGAAACAATATTATGATATGCTTGATAATGTTGGAAAATGTGTGATTTTATGCCATGTACATCGCAAAGAATATTACAAGAAAATATTATATGATCCATTCCCAGTGGAGAGTTTTCTTGATCACTTTCTTTGTGATCATATGAACGTTGAAGTGGTTGTAGGCATCATTTAAAGTAAACAAGACATTGTGGATTATCTAAGATTTATAATTAAAATTAGGAGATATTTAATTATAATTTTAATTATATTTGGTCTTTTTAGTAGTATTATTTTACCATAGTATTTTATTAATTGGTTTATGTATGTTATTATTTATTTATTAAAATAAAATACTTTATTTTTCTTTTTATTTTGTTTTATTTTTATTTTTATTGTATTTTAATTCTTGTTTCTAATTTTATTTATTGATTTTATTTTTTCTAATTATTTATAATTTATTTATAATATATGACTTTGACTTGAATAGTTTTGGCTTAATAAATTATTTATATTGTTTATATGGGAAGTCACGTTAGTTGTTAGTTGTTGTTGTTGTTGTTTTTTTTTTTTTTTTAAGAAGGGGTAATTTTGTTTTTATATTTATAGTTTTATTTGTGACCGTTTTTAGTTTTAAGAATGTGTTAGTTATATTTTTGGGTTATTTTATAGTTTCTTTTTACCGTTTTTAACTCTGTGGGTTTTGACCGTTACTTCTCTCTTATTGGTATAAATGGGTATGTCTGATCAGCCAATCCTCATTATCCTGATGATGAACTACAGTTTCCAAAAATTCATTATGTGATTTTCCGGAAGATTTATAATTAAAATTGTGGATTATTTCACTTGGACATTGCACTATTGCAGACTCACTCATAATCTTAATTATTATAAGGTTCAAGGTGTCAGTCATAGACACTTCTCAGCTCACCTTTCTGAGCTTGTCCAAAGCACATGACTAATTCAGGAGTTAATCCCGAAATTACTCCAAGAACAACCCAGAAAACGACAAAGGAGGAATTTATAAAATTTTGACATATGAGAACATGATTATTCAATTACGATATTTATCTTTTCCACGGGAGTATGACATTTCAATATGTGCTCTTAGCATTGAAAAATGAACGCTTGAAAAGGGGCTTAGTTTGGGTGATATTAGATATCAAACATTCGCATCATTATTGGATTCAAGCTAGGATAGTTGCAAGCATAATTCATATTTATAGGGGAAATCATATTAACATAAGAGGGATATGAAAGCGCTTCCATTTAAAAAATATATATATCAGTAGTGTTTCCAGTAGTAAAACAAGGCCTCCCAAGGAAAACTACTTTTTGTAATTGTACTTTTAGCTTATTTCCTTCCAGTTTTATTCAAATTTCAAGTGTAAACACTCATTGGATGCATAATTAAATTCCACATCCAACGATCACACATTGTTAGGTCCTTATAATACTAGTGTAGCCCCTTATTGTTATTGTTAGTGTATCATCCTTATTGTTATTGTTGTGCCCATGTAGTCCTCGTATTTTTTTTATTGTGCCCCATAGAAGCCCACTATTGTTTTTTTTTTGTAAGTAAGTTCGGATCATTATATTATAATATGAACAGGGATTACAGCATGGAGGCTCGAAGACTTATGGCTTTGACAGTAAAGAGGCCTGCTTCGTTTCGAGCTTACAAAGGACTGAGTTTGACAGAGCTGAACACTTGCTAGATTTGTGACCATCTTAGTCCTTTAGACAAAACTTCAAGGCTACCACGCAGGGTTGCCCTATGATAAGCAAAACTAGACCAAAACTTTGCTGATGGCCAGAATGGCCTTTTACAAGCCGCTAGCTTACTGTAGACTGACATAAGTAAAGATAAAGATATTGACCAGTTGAAAGAAATACACATAAACTACTGAGCTGTTAGAGAGTGGGAGTGGAAGCTCCGGAGTGTCCCCCCTCGACTGGAGTAGCGCCCTCACCGCCAGTTGCTGGAGCCCGGGGCTTGAACCGCCTAATCACAGTGGCCTGCGAGTCGTCCGAAGGAAGCTCGATGGAGACATGGAGAATATGGCGGAGATAGATTTCGAAGCGACGGACGAAATTTTCCAGGGCCTTGCCATGCTGGCGTAATTCCTCGGCCAGCGAGTTGAATTCAACTTCCAATTTGTCAAGGCGGGCTGTGTTCCGAGCTGACGCCATGGATGTAGCCGCAAACGTCTCCTTCACTGCTGCCCCCTGCATGGCTATCGCCTTAGCCAGCATCGTTTTCACCTGCCACACTACGATTTGAGTTTGTAGAAATTGGGTTTGGCGCGTGGAGGGAGTCCCTGGATCCACGATCCAGTCAACTTCCTCGCTAATGGTAGTATCATCCGTCTTTGTTCGAGCCAGTTCCACTTCCTCCTCCAGAACCTTGATAGTTTGCTTGCCGCGTTTAGAAACTAAAGCCTCATAACAGTCCTTGGCCCTTTTGAGGGCCTGTGAAGCTTTAATGCTTCGCAGATTCAACTCAGCCATGGCGCCTGGGTCTGCGCTAGCAACGATCACTCTCAGAAAGTTGACTCCCAAATCAGATGAAGAGCATACAGGTCGATTACCCAAGGCTAGAATGAGAATGAAAGGTCTAATAGAAGAATTAATAAAGAGGTTGGAGTCGTGTTGAAGCGTGCTGCGGAGAGGCAATTTAAGGCCATAATGCAAGGCAAGTTGCCGAATGGTACTTCCGCCAAAGCTGGGTATATGATCGGGGATTTCCGTCCTGCGATCCGACCCTTCACACGTTGGCATCCTCCGCTTAATGCATTTGGTAGAGCTCTTTCCTTTACCATAATTCCCTCTCATTAAGGATGGCTAATCCCAATGGTATCTCGTTAACCGATCCTGCGTGTGCCACCTGACGTGCGCAATCACCACACCGTTACTCCTGATCTTCTGATGACGGATGACCTGCCACCCGTCCTACGGAATCACCCGCATTTAAGTCTTGCCTTGAGATGGTGTAGCATTGATCCCGAAGTTGTTCATTCGTGAGATCGTGCCAACACGTGTCCCAGGCATTTGTTGGGTTGTCAACGGCGTAGTTTGCAAGGTGGTCCGCAAGCGAATTGGCTTGCCTTCGCACAGATTGCAGTATTATCCCGCTGAGGGATGTCAAATGTTGTGCACTAGTCTCCGTGACCGCAGCTAACCTTCAGTGCTTGATCGCCTTGCTTGGCTTCGTTCCGTGCTGGATTTTCTTAATTGTGGTTATGGCCAAATGAGAGTCGCCTTCCACGATAACCAGCCCCTTGCCAAGCCGAACTAAGAGTCGCAGACATTGTTCTAAAGCCGTGAATTCAGCGTCGTTGTTTGTGGTTTCGCCCATACTCCTGCTCAGGATGTGTATGATGTTGCCCATGTCATCTCGTAGAACACCACCTGCCCCAGCTGGGCCTGGGTTTCCCCTTGCTGCGCCATCGAAGTTCAACTTGCAGTATCCATGGGGCGGACATTGCCAAATAACAGGAGGAGGAGCCGGTCGGAGGGCAGTTTTCTTCAAGAGATGTTCCGCTTCATCGATGAGCCCGAAGATGCCTAGAATTCTACGGTCGTTGGGAGAAAGTGTTTCAACCTTTTCTTCTTTACACCAGGTACGGTTTGTTTCTGTAAGCCCCTGCATAATGACCCATTTTAATTCATCGAGTTGCCGAATGCTATGCTTTTGAAAAATACGATTATTTCTTTCTTTCCAAACATTCCATATTAGGAATCCTGGATTGTTCCTCCATAGAGTATTTACCATAGTGCTATTAGAGTATTGTGAACGCCAGCTGGTTATAGTGTCGTGGATTGAATTGCGTTGTCTGTCCGTCTGGCGGAAAAATTCCTTGAAGCCATTCCCAAAGATTGTTTGTCCAGTCACAACTATTGAAGAGATGATTGGTGGTTTCCTCCTGTTGCTCACATAAGGGGCATCGGGAGGGCCCTGTGAACCCTCTTTTTGTGAGATTTTCCCATGTTAAGACTTTCCTGTTTTGAATGAGCCATAAGAACATTTTAATTTTGGGCCATAGACTTCCCGCCCAGACATTTTCATACAAGGCCACCTTGTCACGCTCCTCTCCGTTGTCCAAATAGTGCCAGGCTTCCTTTAGGTTGAATGAGCCTCCAGAGAGTTTGCCCCAGCGAAGTATGTCCGGACCGTGCATTTCCCTGATAACTCTCTGCCTGAGGGTGGCATTGAGGGTGTCGACCAGATTCTGCAGGAGTTCATCAGAAGGAGGGGGAGTTGGATTCCAACTCCTCCATTGCTGTGGTTCCCTGCTCTGAGCCCAGTAATGATGAACTTTTATTTTCCCTTTTTCCTAAAATCATTGCTGCAAAGGTTGAAGATTAGGGGCTTCCAGTTTCGGGAGCTATTTCCAAGCGTCCTCCTAGAAGAGAGCACACTGCCCATTTCTTATCTCCCAAAAGCAGTTATCCTGAATTATATGCCGACTGGCTCGAGCCATGTTCCAGATGGGGGAAACTGCCGGGACGTCGGTTATTCTGACTAGCTCCTCTTGTTGCCAATGTGCTGCATATTTAGCTTTCCACAATTTTACCCACGGGGTGTGTGGCTCTGTTAACCATCTCCACCATAGCTTGGCGCCACTGGCCTTGTTGGTTGTTCCAGGATCCTGCAGCCCTATCCCTCCTAAGATCTTGGGCCTACATAGCTTGTCCCAAGCCGCAAGCGCCCATTTTTGCTTCCCAGAGTTGCCCGACCAGAGAAAGTTTCGCTGGATGGTTCTGATTTTCTGAAGGATCCCCGGAGGGGCCGGGAGAATCGAAAGCATGTAGTGAGGAATAGCTTGGAGAACTGCTTTGGTCATTACCATACGACCTGCCAGATTGAGGACTCGATTGGTCCAGTGGTTGCATTTGTCAGCGAGCTTGGTAATTAGCTTCTCCCAATGAGACTTATGCCACGGCTTGTCTGTGAGGGGAACCCCCAGATATTTGGAAGGAAGAGTGCTTCGCTTGAATCCGAGGACCTCAGTTAAGTGCCTTTGCACCGCCAGATGAGTGTTAAAAAAGAAAACCGAGGATTTATCAAAGTTGAAATCCATTCCAGATGCTTGACTGAAGAAGGTGAGAATGTTCTTAAAGCCTTTTGCTTCTTTTACAGTAGGCGTGCCATGTAGCATGGTGTCATCCACGAACTGTTGGTGCGTGGTGGCCGGAAAGTTGTTTAATGGCTGCAGGCCCCTTATCAAATTGTTCTCCTTTGCTGACTTAATGAGACGGCTGAAACCTTCCATAAGAATGACAAAAAGGAAGGGGGATATAGGGTCCCCCTGCCTTATACCCCTTGACGGGTAGAAGGGTTGAGTAGGGGCTCCATTAATTCAAATCGAATGGTTAGGCGATTTGATTAGAGCTAAGATCCAAGTTATCCATCTGGTGCTGAAGCCAAAAGCCCTGAGGACAGCCTCTAGATAGTCCCAACTTACTTTGTCATACGCCTTTGAGAGGTCCAATTGAATTATCATGCCTGCCTTTCTTAGTGTCTACAGCATGTGAATCATTTCGTGGGCTAACAGAATGTTATCCATGATCTGTCGCCCCTCCACATAACCTGATTGTTCCTCTGAGATGATTTGAGGTAAAATAGGTTTTAACCTATTAGCTATGACTTTCGAAATGATCTTGTAAACCACATTGCAGAGCGCAATGGGCCTGAATTTGGAAGGAGTGCAAGCATCCATCTCCTTGGGGATTAAAGCAATAAAAGTGGAGTTCAGTGACTTCAAAATGGAGGAAGAAGTTCTTGAATCTTCCACCACTCCCCAGATGTCTTCTTTCACAACGTCCCAGCAGGCCTTAAAGAAATCCACAGTGAAGCCATCCGGCCCTGGCGCCTTCCCGTTGGCCATTTCTCTGACTGATACCTCCACCTCCTGGAGAGAAACCGGTCGTTCCAGGGCACTGTTTTGCTCTTCTGAGATGAGGTTGGGTATGGTTGAGGTTACCTTGGCAATGGCCTCCCGTCGATCGCAGTCTGGTTCAGTGGCAATGAATTGAAAATGACTGCGGAGTTGATTGGCGATGTCCTGGTGTGAGCTAAGAACCGCTCCATGCTCTCCTTGAATTTTGGTGATTCTATTACTGCATCGATAGTCAATAGCAGACCTGTGGAAAAACTTAGTGTTCCTCTCGCCCTCCTTCAGCCATTGATTGCGCGACTTTTGCTTCCACAATATTTCTTCCTGCTCACATCGTTCATTCCATTTCTTCATGAGCTTGTTTTCCATCTCGATGGACTCCTGTGATGTGTTGCCCTAAATCCAACTACTATGGATCTCTTCCAGTTGTTGCTCCAAATGGCGTTTGTCTGCAAAGATATCTCCAAAGACCTCTCGATTCCAGGTTTTAAGTTGTGCCTTAATAAACTTGAGCCTTGCTTGTAAAATGAACATTTTTGTTCCCTCTACAGGCAGAGGTTCCTTCCACCAAGTTTTGATATTGCGAAGAAAGTCTTTGTGGGTTAGCCAGAATCTTTCAAAATGGAAAGGTCTGTTCTTAGGGGTGCCCAAGATCAAGACTTGCAGAGAGATGGGCCAGTGGTCTGATCCCCCGGAAGGGAGGATTTCAGAACTCATAATGTTCCCTTCAAGGAGAAGGCTTTCAGAGACTAGAAAACGATCCAATCTAGATGCTATAAGCCTGTCTCCTCCTTGTCTGTTGGTCCATGTGAACAAACCATTGCGAGGCCTGATGTCTACCAAACTGACTTCTTGAATGAAGGCATTAAAGGCCCGGGCATCGTTGCTGAGAGCCCTAGTACCCCCCTTCTTTTCCTCGAGAGAGGTTATCATGTTAAAGTCCCCACCATAAATGGCCTAAGAGGTGTTGTGCCTGTGATGCACGCTGGTTAAGTGACGGAGCAGTAGAATTTTATCTTCCAAACGCTGAGGGCTGTAAATATTGGCAAATAGGAAGGAGCCTTTTTCCCCGATAATCTGCATTTGCAGGGCCAGGAAGTTTTTTGAGGCTTCAGCGTTAATGAGATGGTAGAAATTCGGACTCCAGAGGATGGCTAAGCCTCCACTCATGCCTGTTCCTTCCACAGCTAGATGCTCGAGATGTCTGCCCAAATGCTTAGTTAGCTCAGCTAATTTCTGATTTGTACATTTGGTTTCCTGGAGGAAAACCATATCCGGTTTTTCTTGTGTGATTTTCTTTTTCAGGAGCCTTTGTTTCCGGAGGCTTCCCAGTCCTCTTGCATTCCATGAGAGGACTTTCATAGTTAACAAAGGTTCAGGAGGAGAAGGAGAAAGCCTTGTTGGGAAAAATACTGAGAGGGGGGGGGGGGGGTGAATCAGTATTTTCTGCATATTCAAAACTTTTTACTTTTTCACTTTCTAAAACCCATACGCTACTTTCCTTTAGCAAACTCGCGTATATACGCGGATATCCTTCATACAACTCGCGTATTAGCAGAGATCTAGATATGCAGATATTTATTAACTTAGTTCTTCACTTCATGATCAAATCAAACAAGGAGGAGACCAGCTTATAATCAAATCAACCATGAGAATCATCATACATTGCTCCCCTTGTGACGATACATTACTAAATCTCATAGTGTATCCCACATCATTCCTGCAGTCAATCAGAGAAGTAAGTTTCAGAAGTGGATGACTGCAGTAGGGTTAGAAGTTTCAGAAGTGGATGACTGCAGTAGGGTCAGAATTCCCTACGTTTCTGATCGGTCCTCCATCTTTTTCCAGATTTGTTTGAACTTTCTATTTGTGTGCTGGAAGTTATCCAATTTCTCATATCTGTTCAACCTGAATTCTTTTTCTACATGACCATACTTGTTACAAGAATAACATCTCATGTGTCCAGAGAAATAAGCATAAGAATCATAATGAGTATTTCTACTCTTCCTCCTTTTACAATCAGCTGCTTTATGTCCATACTTGTTACATGAAAAACAATATCCCTTGAAGAAACCAGAGTACCTTTCTATGTAGGATCTGTTAGTTTGTGGCTGAAATGATCTGCTCCTGCAATTTGCTGCAACATGCCCATAAATATGACATTTAAAGCATTCAACATTATTGACTGATTTCCTTTGAGATTTCATCATTGTTGGTTGACCTTTTGTCTCTTTCAACACTTCAGGTTTTGCATTGACATCCTCTGAATTTTTAGCACTTCCTTGTGAGCTAGATTCTCCTTTAACAGTTTCATGGAAACCAAGACCAAGTTTGATAACAGGAGACCTTTGATTACTCAGAATATTGTCCAAAATATTAGTACTATCTTGAAACCTCAAAAGTTTAACCTTTTCTTCTAATTTACCTTTGAGAATGTTTACCTCAACCTCCAAGGCTTGACATTGCTTTTTCATGCTTTCTTCTTTCCTTCTTCCATCTTCTACTTGATCCTTCAGATTTAGAATCTCTTCTTTTAGCCAATTTTCGTTTTCTTCACATGTTTGTTCCAGCTCTTCATTTTTCTTCTTTGATTTTTCCAGATCTTCTTTAAGAGAGATGATTTCTGCTTCAAGGCCTTCCTTTTCAAATAATTGTAGAGGTTCCTTATTTTTCTTACTTGATGCTTCTAGATCTGCTTGTAGAGAGATGACTGCAGCTTCAAGTCCTTCATTCTTCATGCGTGATTCTTTGAGATCTTCATTTAGATTGTTGATTTCTGCTTCTAGTTCTTTAATTCGATTGGATGCATAAGTATGAAACCTTTGATACTTGTCCACCTGTCCAGTCAGCATTTCTATTTGTTTTTCCATTTGAGAGATCATTTCTTTGTTGATAGATTCTTGCTTCTTAGATGAACTTTGTAGTTCTTCAACTTTAACCTTGAGAGCTTCTTCTAGATCCACAACTTTACTTTCACTATCTTCACCATCCATTGTACCAATGAGACAATCAGGACCCCAATCACTATCTGATTCATCTTCTTCAATTTCTGCTAACCATGTTTTCTGAGAGATCTCCTTGTTTCGAGTAGGCTTCTTCTTTTGCTTCTTTGCCATGATCACTTTCAGATCATGGTCAGAATCTTCTTCATCTTCACTGGACACTTCATCATCATCTTCTTTTGCATAATAACTCTTTCTCTTTTCAAATTGTTTCCCTTTACCATGCTTTTCTTTATAAGGACATTTAGCAGCATAGTGACCAACTTTTCCACACTCAAAACATTTGAAGGGAAGCTTACCTTTGAATCTTCCAGTTCCTAGTTGGAGTTTTCTCACGAAATTCGCTTCTTCTTCATCGGATATATAGCTGGATTCTTTGACAACTTTCTTTTCTTTTCCTCTTGCAGATACCTTAAAAGCAGCTTCTTTGATTTGAGAAGGACCTCCTTGTCTCATTTCAAAAGCAGTCAGAATACCATGTAATTGAACAATAGTAAGAGTTTGCAGATCTTGCCTTTCTTCAATAGTTGAAACTTTAGAGTCAAATTTTGAAGTCAAGGATCTTAAGACTTTTTCCACCAGAGTAGTATCGGTTATGGTTTCACCCAAATTTCTCATCCGATTTACAATATCATCTAGACGAAGAAAGAAACTGGCAACACTTTCATCACTATCCATCTTCAAATTTTCATATTCAATTCTAAGAGTTTGGAGTTTTGCACTTTTTACCTTTGTGTCTCCTTCATAGCTTAGAATGATTTTGTCCCATATTTCTTTTGCTGAATGTAGCTGCATCACTTTAGCAAATTCTGATTCATACATGCTTCCTAACAAGACATTCACTGCTTTGGCATTGATTTCATACTTCTTCCTTTCTGCTGCATCAGTAGGAATACTTGTTGGGTATTGATAACCTTCTTCCACGATTGCCCATACATCTACACCAAGACTTTGCAGATATGCTTTTGTTCGTACCTTCCAGAATATCAGATTGCTTCCATTGAATAGAGGTGGCTTTATAGACATTACTCCTTCTTGACTTCCCATTGTGACGGATCTCCTTCAAGCGATCAAGCTTCTGCAGAAGGACCTGCTCTGATACCAATTGTTGGGAAAAATACTGAGAGGGGGGGGTGAATCAGTATTTACTGTATATTCAAAACTTTTTACTTTTTCATTCCTTAAAACCCATACGCTACTTTGCTGAAGCCAAGTAGCGTATATACGCGGATATCCTTTATAAAACTCGCGTATACACAGAGATCTAATTATGCCATTAGTTCTTCACTTATATCATTCCATCATTCATTCATTAGATGTTCTATAAACAGTAAACATGTGCAGTAAGAACAGAATAAACCATCACACAAAGAATCACACATGAACACCAGGATTTTTAGGTGGAAACCCAAATCGGGAGAAAACCACCGCTGCAGTTGCTCAGCCTTCAATATTTTATTATAGAGAAAACATCTTTCAACATATGTGCTGGCGCAGACTTGACCAGCACGCAGGCACCCACCTGCGCTCGTTTACCAGCCTCTCCTGGAAGGGAGCTACGACCCCCTGACTCGTTTACCAGCCTCACCTGGAAGGGAGCTACAACCCCCCGATCTCGTTTACCTGCCTCACCTGGAAGGGAGCTACAACCCCCTGACTGAAGGCTACAACCCTCAGCACCACCTTGGACCACGTTTCATCAATTTTCACACTGGATCCAACAACTTCAAAAGAACACAACTTGTAGGCCACTTTTCATCATATTTTCAGACTGGACCCTCTCCATACTTTTAAGCTCAAACAAACAACCAACCGATGGGCTGCATAACTCGTAACGCAGAGGATCACAGATAAGAAGAAGACATCGTAATCGCATCGACATTTCTACTCACTTTGCTTCAGCAAACCCTAGTTTGCATGCGCGCTTTCCTTTCACTGATGTCGCGTATATACGCGCTTCCGTTCACACAAACAAGCGTATACTTATGTACAAATTATGGAACCAATTTCATTGCACATACGCGCTTTCTCTTCAGCGAAGCCGCGTATATACGCGCTTCCTCTGCGGCGAACTAGCGTATGCTTCTTCAACCATTTCAGAGCTGCAAACTTCTTTAGATCAGATGTTTAGTTCAGATTCAACCCTTTACTTCAGATAGATGTTCGCCTCATCACAGATCTAATCATTCCATAAACGGATCTAGCAAATACAAGTACATTTCAGATCTAGATCCCCTTCTTCATCATTGGTGCATCATACATTCAGATTTATCATTCAACTGTAACCCTTTCCATTCAGATCTACTTCAGAGAGAAGTATTCATTCAAGCTCAGACATCTTGCACCCTCACACATCATTTGCACAATGAATTTCTTCTCCTTATATAGGCTTACCCATTTTTCAATACCATGAGCCAAAACCACATTACTTCCGATGGTATTCTTGGATGGGGTCATTCAGGCGAATCATTACCCAATACAATGGGTCAATACCATGGTGGTTACCCCTGGTTTTGCACTTTTTGAGCGCTTTTGCCCATACGCGACTTGTCACGTTCTTTTCCGCATGCATACGCGACTTCCCCTAGACATATCCGCGTATGCCTTGAGACATACTCTTTTCATCATAGATTTAGCACATGCTGAATTCCTTTCTTCACTGCCTTCTGTACACACTGTAGATACATCATATTTACTTCATCAAGAAACATATTCTATCAAGCACAACTTCATCAAGTAAGTTGTCATCATTTTCATCAAGTGTGTTGCCATTCAAGGACAATACTCAGCATCATAACATCATATCATATCAGATTTACATCATTTACCAAGTCCTTCAAGTCAGGAATAACTTCATCAGGTGGATTGCCATCAAGGACAACATATGCCAACAATCTCATGTCTTCATCTTCATTAAGTGGGTTGCCATCAAGGACAACACTCTGCATCATATTGCCAACAAGCCTCAAGGGCTTTCATCTTTCCCGAGTTTATTAACATTTGACCCAATTCAAGGAGAGCATCTTTATCTGATCTTCTTCCTCGTTTCTTTTTATACTGGCTGCTGGCTTGCGTATGGTGTAGGGTTTGTGATTTGATGCCCAAGCCCTTGGCTGCTCCACGACCTCATTTTATTCCTTTTGATACTGCATCCTGTTTGGTTAAGAACAGATGGTTAACCCTGTTAATTTCCTCTTCTGGTATTTTGTCTAGTCCTTTCTGTTTCCACTGTTCCACTATTGAATTAAGATCTAGCCCCTCTTTTTCCAAAATCTCGCCTAATTCCGGGTCCTCCGTGCCTTGTTCACTAAGGACCATGTCCTCGTCCTCTTCCTAGTCTTTGTCTTCTGAATTTACTGTGTTGAGATCAGCCGATCCGAAGGCTTCTTTTGTTTGGTCATCTGTCTCCTTTGTCGGCTTTACTGCTGGAGTTTGTTCTACCTTATCCTTATGAGATTCCTCGCCCAGTATTCCAAAGGAATTTTTTGTGCCAGTGTTTGGATCCACTGTTTTAGGAGGATTTCTGCGGTTGGCTTTGTGTCTGCCTGTCGGTCGAATGAATCCATCCGAGGTCAGGGAGGGTTTCCCCTTGGGGTTTTCCTCCGTTTTATTTTGAGGGCATTCTCTAATTAAATGCCCATGCTCATGGCATTTCCGGCATCTAAATGGTATCTGCTCATAGTCAATAGTTTGAAAGTAGGTTTCATCTCTATAATCTAACCATAGTCCTTCGTGCAGAGGTCCAGAGACATCCATTTCAACACAGATGCGAGCATAAGTTGTGTACCTTTTTTGAAGAGTGGCTTCAGAAGCACAGACGAAAGTGCCCAAAGTGTTGCCAATTTGTTCCAGCGCTGCTGGCCTCCAGTAGTCTATTGGCAGAGAGAAAAGCCTGATCCAGACTGGCACTTGAGTGAAGGTCTCCTGTTCGGGCGCGAAGTTGGGTTTCCACGGCCTCATGTAGAGGCCCGCAGAAGCATAAAAATAGAAGACTTCTTCAAAGATCCGATCCTTATCGTCCAGATTGGTGAAAACGACAGTGAAAAAACCTTTGGCCCCCAGGTGAAGTTGTACTTCCCCTCATGGTTTCCAGACTTGCTTGATCCATTGACAGAGAGCCTTTTCACTGGGCCAAAACCCCATGAATTTGCAGATCACCGCATAAACAGACATATGATCCCGGTATTCTTGCAGATCTGGGTCAGTGATGTTAACCCTAAGGCTGTCAAGAGCCTTTGGTTTACATCGACCTTGAAACTTTGGTTGGCCACTATTTTCTCCAGAATCTCCAGATCGACCCAGATCGGGGCCTTGGTGGGCATTATTGTTCAGATCTGCTACTTTTCTTAGCGGATCTACCCCTAGCGAGGGTTGTTCCAAGCTTATTTCGGCTTTTCTGGCTGAGCCGTCCATCGTTTCTTCCGTAAGGCCGCTTGAGAGCAGTTCATCATTGCTGGCACGATTTCGGGTTGCTGAGGAACCCGGAATCTTCAAACCCTCAACCTTCTTCTTACCTTTGTCTATGATGACTTTCTTGAAAGTGGGGGCTCCAAGGGCCCCCGGCCGTCCAACTTTTTGCGCCAGTTTGATGCCTCGTTGCCGCAGATCTTGGAAGAGATCTGGGCTTCTTGCCAGTGTTCTGGCTCTGGATCTGAGATCGGTCTTGATCTCTCTTCAGATCGCTACCTCCTCTCCCGTCGTTCCGCCCATATCGCTAATCACATTTGTTTCCGACCAGAAGCCCACTATTGTTATTGTTGTGCCCTTACATTATTATTTTTATATAGGCTCTGATTATATTGGGACCCTTTAGACTCTTATATATAGAAAGTAGGTTTTGTCATTTGTATCATCCAAGAATTGTTCATTTATGTAATGTAAAGGAGGTTTTCCTCTCGAAGAGGCTGATTCCTAATTCGTTGATCTATATTTTCTTATATTTTGTGAGTTGGTTACATAACATTTGGTATCAGAGCTTGGGATTCTAGGGTTTCGCTTCTTCAAACATGTCATCTTGAAATTTTCGCTATAACTGTTTTTCTACGAGGCTTCAGAAGCTGAAATTTTTACCACGTGGAACCGAAATCTTGATGAACTTAGTGTAAAAATTTCAGACCTTGGTTCGCAATATTTTCAGAGATATGATCTATGAAAGTTAGGGTTTTTGCAAGTTCCAAAATTTCATCTCAAATAGGTGACCGAGAGAAAATCGTCGTAACTTTCATCACGGGCATCAGATTTTTATTATGTAATATGCAGTTGAAATTGCACAAACAATAGTTTCTTGTGTATCGATTTTAGAGCCCAAGATAGAAATAGTGACACATGGCACGCTGCACAAGTTCGCTCTACTGAAACAATCCATAATTAGGTCATTGTGGGAGATTGGGCATAACTTTGCTTTGAAGCATCAAAATTGGGTCTGACCTATGGAATTGGAAAGAAGACTCGAAGGGCTACTATAGGACCGAAGTTCAAATATTAGGGATCTGAAATCACAGAGATACATCACGTTCAATATAGAGCTCCTCAAAAGCAAGAAAAAGAATTCCACACCCATTAAGCCCTCATAAAGCTCTACTATGATGCATGAAGAGGAAGAAGTGCAACATGATATATCAAAATTACAAGACCAAATGAAACAAATTTCGCTCTCGCAAAAAGTAACCAAAAATGAAATGGAAGCTAAGATGGATGGTTTGAAAAAATGCATGGAAGTTAAGATGGATGGTTTGAAAAATGACGTGGAAGCTAAGATGGATGGTTTGAAAAATGACGTGGAAGCTAAGATGGATGGTTTAGGAATGGCGTGGAAGGTAAGATGGATGGCATGGAAGCTAAGATCGATGGTATAGAAGAAAATTTTAAAGGCTACATGGAATACATGAAGAATGGTCTAAAATCAGACATGGAAGGTTTAAAGGAAGGTTTGACAAAGTTGTTACAAGAAATGACTCCTAATGGCGAAAAGGTGGTAGATGAAACTCATGATGAGAACAAAAGAAATGTTAATAATGATTTCATAAACTCTAATGTTGGATTGAATATCTACCATATTCCAAAGATCGATATAAGCAAGTTTGATGGCAAGGATCCGGTAACATGGATACTACAGATGGAACAATATTTTGATCTCCACAATGTGCAAAACACACAAAAGGTACACATTGCAACTTTATATTTAGCACCCAATTAGTTTGTATGGTATCGATGGCTTTATTCTTGTAAACCACTTGTCTCTTGGTTAATTTTTACGGAGGAAATGAGAGCACATTATGAGGATACAAAGAGAAACACCTTCTTTAGCCATTTGATAAATCTCAAACAAAAAGGTTCAATGGCAAAGCACATTGAGTACTTCCAAAAATTGAATATCAAGGTAGCATATATTCCATAGAAGCATAGGATTGAGGTCTTCATAGGGACTTTAAAGGAACATCCAATATGAGGTTCGCCTTTGGGAACCTGATTCATTGGAGAAGGCATTCAGGGTGGCAAGAAAAGTTGAAAGCAAAATTATGGCAACAAGGAAGTCTAAAAATCACAACTATAAAGATGGAAATGTTGTTGCTCTTGCCTTCCACAACCTACAAGGTTGACACCACAACAATTGGAGGAAAAAAGAGAAAAAGGGCTTTGTTATAGTTGTGATAGAAAATACACTAAAGTTCATAGGTGTGCTGAAAATAAATTATTTTACATAGATTGTGAAGAGGAGGAAGAAAATGACGAAGAAACATCAAAAGAGGAGGATATACACCATGAACCAACCCCAAAGGAAGAAATAAATCCAACCATATCTTGTAATGCATTGGTAGGAATTACCACTCCTCAAACTCCCAATATGGAAGTATATATCAAGAAGAAAAAAAAATAGTGTTGATTGATTCGGGTAGTACACATAATTTTATTCATTTTAATATAGCCAAGGAATTGAATTTCTTCCTATATCGAGCAGTAGAATGTCAAGGGATGGTTGCAAATGGAGGAACTTTAAACTAATCTCGAAAGTGCCATAATATCAAGCTAACCATGGTGGAATATGTATCGAATAGTCCAATGCTTTCTATTCCAATGGGTGGTGTTGATGTTGTACTAGGAGTCCAATGCTTACAAATCTTGGGGACTATAGATTTCAATTTTCAAGAACTTCTCTTGATTTTTTTTTGGGAAGGAAAGGAAGTTGAATTTGTTAGGTCCCTATATTACTAGTTTAATCCCTTATTGTTGTTAGTGTAGCCCCCTTATTGTTATTGTTGTAACCCTGTAACCCCCATATTGTTATTATTGTGCCCTTACATTATTATTGTTAGGTAACTGGCTAGGATTATATTGTGACCCCATGGACTCCTATATATAGAAAGGAGGTTTTTTCATTTGTATCATCTAAGAAGTGTTCATTTATTTAATGGAAAGGAGGTTGCCCCTCGAAGTGGCTCATTTCTAAGGCGTTCGTCTCTCTTTTCTTCTATTTTTGGGGCTGGTTTCATGACATTTTAATTTTCAAGAACTTTTCTTGAAAAAAAAATTGGTAGGAAGTTTAAGCACGGAGTATTGTAGGGAAGTTGAGAAAGATAATAAGCTCTAATGTCATGAAAAATCTTCTGAAGAAAGACCAACGAGGCGTAATTGCACAATTATGCTCACTAGAAGTTCCAACATCAAAACCATCTATTTCTCCAAATCTCCAAAAAGTCAATCATTCCAAGGTATTTAAAACTCCCAAAGGACTCCCACCTATTCGTGATCATGATCATGCTATTCATTTGATTCGAGGAAGCTTTCCTCCAAACATCAGGCCTTACAAATATTTTTATGTCCAAAAGAGAAAAATTGAGCGTATGGTTGCAGAAATGTTAGAGGCTGGTATAATTCAACCTAGTCAAAGTTCTTTCTCTGCTCCAGTAGTATTGGTGCACAAGAAGGATGGATCATGGTGCATGTGTCTAGATTATAAGGAACTCAATAAGCTCACTATTAAAGATAAATTTCCCATTCCCGTGATTGATGAATTATTGGATGAATTACATGGAGCAATTTATTTTACCAAGTTGGATCATCGTTCAGGATATCATCAAATTAGAATGAAGACTGAAGATATTCCAAAAACAACATTTCGAACTTATGAGGATCATTATGACTTTTTGGTCATGCTTTTTGGCCTTACCAATGCACCTTCTACATTTCAAGGGTTGATGAATTCCATTTTCAAACCCTTCCTTAGAAAATTTGTGTTAGTATTTTTTGTTGACATACTAATCTACAACAGGTCTTGGAAGGATCATGTTCAACATGTTGACATGGTGCTCAAACTATTTGAAGAGAAACAATTATGTGAAAAAACCTCCATATGTTTCTTTGGAGTACAAGAGGTGGAACATCTAGGTCATATTGTATCTCACGAGGGTGTTAAGGTAGACCCTAACAAAATAAAGCCATTAAGGAATGGAAAGTCCCCACAACCATAAAGCAATTATGAGGATTTATCAGGTGAACAAGGTATTATTGCAAGTTTGTTAAGAATTATGGGAGAATAAAAACACCTCTAATAACATTATTCAAGAAAGATGCATTTTCATGGACTCCTGAAGCAAGAAAGGACTTTGAGCATCTTAAAGAGGCAATGTGCCTAGCACCAGCCTTAGCTATGCAAAACTTCACAAAAACCTTTGTTGTGGAATGTGATGCCTCGGGAAGTGGAATTGGTGTGGTTTTAATGCAAGAAGGAAGACCCATTGCTTTTGAAATTTGTCCAATCAAAGGAAAGTATTTACATAAAACTATTTATGAGAAGGAAATGTTGGCAATAATACATGCACCAAAGAAATGGCGACCTTACCTATTGGGAAGACACTTCAAGGTAAAAATTGATCATGATAGTCTTAAATACTTTTTGGAACAAAGACTATGTTCAAAAGAGCAGCAAAAATGGGTCACAAAGATGTTGGGTTATGATTTTGAAATCATCTACAAAAAAGGGAAGCTAAATGTTGTTGCAGATGCACTCTCAAGAAAGGATGAAGAGGTGGAAGCATTACTTTGTGCCATTTCTATTATCCAACCAGATTGGATAACCGAATCAAGGGATGAATGGAAGAAGGATGAAGAAGTGTGGACACTCATTCAAAAGTTGCAACAATATCCTAGTAGATCTGATACATTTAGTTGGAAAAATGATTCCTTATGGTACAAAGATCACTTATATCTTTGTAATAATTCCCAACTAAAACAAAATATTATTTTGGAATTGCACACATCTCCCTTAAGAGGACACTCAGGATTTTTAAAAACTTACCACATGGTGAAGAAATAATTTTTTTGCGATGGCCTTAAATCTGATATTCAAAAGTTTGTGGCGAAATGTTTGGTTTGTTAGCAAAATAAAGTTGAGACAATTAAGACCCCGAGCCTTCTACAACCTTTATCCATTCCAAGTCAACATTGGGAGGACATTTCAATGGATTTTATCACAGATTTACCTAAGTCCTAAGGAAAGAGTTTCATCATGGTGTTGTTGATAGACTTACCAAGTATGCACACTTTTGTGCATTATCTCATCCATTTAAAGCAAGGACAGTTGCTATTACATTTATGGAAACAATTTAAAAGCTACATGGAAACCAAAATATTATTATAAGCGATAGAGATCCCATTTTTACTGGAAATTTTTGGACGAAATTATTTTCTTGTTTGGGTACTCAACTAGCTCATAGCTCATCTTATCATCCTCGACCCGATGGGCAAACTGAGATAGTGAACAAATTTTTGGAAGGATATATTCATTGTTTTGTATATGATAAACAAACACAATGGTTCAAGTGGTTACCTCTGGCTGAATGGTGGTATAACACTTCCTTCCATACTGCAACAAAAATGACCCCATTTATGACACTTTATGGATATCATCCACTGTCCATCACATCATCTTTAAGAGGAATTTCTAAGGTTAAAGTAATGGAAGATCACATCGAGCATCAACAACAAGTTCTCCAACTCTTAAAGGATAACCTAAATTTGGCACAAAATTGAATGAAACAACAGGCAGATCAACATCGCAGCAAGAGAAGTTTTGATGTAGGAGACTGGGTATTTTTACGGCTACAACCATACAAACAAATGTCCCTCAAGCAAGCTAGGAAGGATAATAAATTATCGCCAAAGTATTATGGTCCTTACAAGGTGTTGCAAAATATTGGTACTATGGCATACAAATTGGAGCTTCCTACTTCTTCTCAAGTGCATCCATTTTTCCATGTTTCATGCTTAAAGAAGGTTATAGATGACAAACTTCCAGTTCAGACAATATTGCCAAAACTTGACGAGGAAGGAAAAATCATATTGGAACCGGAAGCAGTCACAGAAACAAGAACTCAACAACTATGAAATCAATCAATTTTAGAGTATCTCATCAAGTGGAAGAACTTACCCACTGAAGATTCAACATGGGAGGATGAGAATTTTATATAGAAGCATCCAGAGCTACTTGAGCGTTGAGGACAATACTTTTTGAATGGGAGGGGCATGTTAGGTCCCTATATTACTAGTTTAGTCTCTTATTGTTGTTATTCTAGCCCCCTAATTGTTATTGTTGTACCCTTGTAAGCCCCATGTTGTTATTATTGTGCCCTTACATTCTTATTGTTAGGTCAGCTAGGATTATATTGTGACTCCATGGACTCCTATATATAGAAAGGAGGTTTTGTCATTTGCATCATCCAAGAATTGTTCTTTTATGTAATGTAAAGGAGATTTCCCCCTCAAAGTGGCTCATTTCTAAGGCGTTCATCTCTCTTTTCTTCTATTTTTGGAGTTGGTTTCATAACAAAATTACGAGGTATCACAGGGAAACCAGGAAAGATAATCAACTCTAATGTCATGACAAAGCTTCTGAAGAAAGAACAATGAGGCCCAATTGCATAATTATGCTCACTATAGGTTCAAGTAGTGGAATATCACATCAAGCATCAACAAAAAGTTCTCCAACTCTTAAAGGATAACCTCACGTTGGCGCAAAATCGAATGAAACAACAGGCATATCAACATCGTAACGAAAGAAGTTTTGATATAGGTGACTAGGTATTTTTATGGCTACAACCATACAAACAAATGTCCTGTTGAGATTCAACAAGAAAATTCATCACCCACGCCTAATGCATTAAGCACCCAGACTAGGGTGGGGCCCACAGTGATATTTTTGGGTGCATGTCTATTTTGGTTATCCCTTAATTAAGATGGACATTAAACTCTAATTTATTCTCAATGTGGACTTGAATCAGTTAACTGAAAGTGATAAATTCAGTTAGCTAGTGGATTTCGAGTTAGAGGTTGTTGGTGAGGCATGCAGAGTAATTCTAGTTGTAACAGAGTTCGAAGTGCATTGGTGCATGAGTCGGCGCAAGTTGTAAATAGTTTAACTCATTTAAGTGAGTTAAACTCAGTTGTGCTAGTTGTAACTAAAGATACACTAGCGAGAGATCTAGTGAATTAAATATTAATTAACTCACAATCAGTGATCTCACATGCAACTAAGGATTTACTATTATTAGTTGCATGCATGTAAGATCCTGTGGAGACCCAGTTGAGTTCTAGGTGAAAGGGAAGTTGACTATCAATTGTAGGATTATTGGTTTGCACACATGCAACCAAACACCCATTGGAGTGCCCATGATACTTACGCAGTCAAGGCAGGCAAGAATTCCTATCTTTTAGGGATCTTTACCATCAGGGATTGCGTAAGCAAGGTAGGTTGTCTGGAGGATGAGAATTGGCTATGTGTTGGTCAGTTTTGCATATGACAGTGTGAGACAATTAGCTGAGTACTGGAGGGCACTTGTGAGAATAGTTTTGTATGTAATTGTTTCATGATCCATGCTGAATATACAATCGAAGATAGTGGGGTTTTTAGCTGTAATCTTTCCCGGCGAAATTATTTGTGCTGTGTGTTATTGATCTTTCTTCATGTTCATGTGATTAGTGATTGTGTTTTTAATTCCGCAAAAATATTTGTAGAAGCGATTCAGTATTTAAATTTAGTACATTGTTAGATCGGGTGAATCCAAGATATACTTGCATGTTGTATAATTTCTACATGGTATCAAAGAACAGTGAATTGCATAAATGAAGCAGGGGCTGAGTTTGTGACTGGATAGAATTGGAAATTGTAGAAAGACTTTCTTGGTGCTACAGCTGGTTCAAGATCGAAATGGATTTCAATGGCTTGAGGTTAGAGTATGCACTCAAGGGCAGCTCAAACTACATTATTTGGAAGAACAAGATGGAGGCAGTACTCGAAGACAATGGGTTGAAGGAATTCATTGAGAAAAATGTTCCTAAACCTAATGCTGCAAATCTTAATGCATGGCAAAATAAAGTGGCAAAGGCGAGGAGGATATTGTTGGAGGGAGTACGAGACCACATTGTCTCAAGCTTCCATGGGAAAGCCAAACCATATGCAATGTGGAAGGCTTTGACGGATCTATTCCAAAGCAGCAACGACCATAGGAAATTGGCGCTCAAAGATAAACTCAGGAAGATCAAGATGGAAAAGTGTAACACCATTCCAAAATATCTTACAAAGTTTGTCCAATGTCGAGATGAACTGGGGAGCGTTGGAATAACAGTCGTCGATGATAATTTGGTGAGCTTGGCTCTCCTAGGACTTCCCAAGAGTTGGCACAGTTATCAAGAATCTATTTATGGAAGGGAAAATATGCTAGATTGGGAACGACTATAGTTGGATTTGGTGCAGGAGGAGTTCAGACGGAACACCAAAGATGGATCTTCATATAAGAATGAGGATGAAGAAGATTTTGCTTTGGCTGCCAAGGTGAGGATGAGGAAGGGGAAGAAATTTCATTCTAAATATGAGTCCAAGAATGGCAAGAAGCAAGACATGTCCAAGGTGAAGTGTTTTCATTGTCACGAGCATGGGCATTTTGCTACTAACTGTCCACAAAAGAAGAAGAACAAGAAGGTTGGAGGATCTGCAGCTGGTGAGGCCCTTGCCTCACAATTTGGGCTTGAATTCTTATTGATCGCATGCATGGTGTCTAGTGCATTGGGATCTGTGTGGTATTTAAACAGTGGCGCTTCCTTTCACATGATGGGAGATAAGGAAATTTTCAGTGACTTGGAGGAGAAAGATCTCCAGATGCATATTGAAATGAGCGACGACGGACGGTACGGTGCTACCGGGATTGGTACCATTACCTTTCAAAGGGCATCAAGTAAACCCTTTCAATTAAAAGAAGTAATACATGTACCAGGTTTGAAGAAAAAATTGGTCTCAGTTGCAATGTTGGAGGATAGAGGCTATGTTGTTGTTTTTAGTGATGGAAAATCTTTCGTGCGACATAAAACAACTGGTCAAGCCAAGAGGATAGGGATTCAAGTTAAGAATCTCTAAAGCTAGGGGTAGATGGTTGCGCAAAAATGATGGGCAAGGCAGATCAAGTGGTCGTGAGTCGGGCTGAGGGCAAATTATGACACAGACGATTGGGCCATCTTCACCATGGAGCCTTGAAAGTCATGTAGCAGATTTCTACCGGTCTTCCCAGGCGTACACTTGCGCAGTTAGACACATGCAAGGGATTTACTATAGGAAAATATGTAAAAGCCACCTTTCATGAGAAGGAAAACCGAGCTCCAGGGATCCTTGAGAGAGTTCACACAGACGTGTGTGGTCCTTTCTCGGTTGCTTCAACATCAAAACATAAGTACTATGTAACATTTGCTAATGAATTTTCTCGTAAGTGTTGGATCTTCTTCATGCAGAAGAAAGATCAAACATTCTCTAACTTCTATGAGTTTAAGGCACTATGGGAGAAAGAGTCAGGGAAGCAATTGAAGGCTCTTAGGAGCGATAATGGTGGAGAATACATCTCTAACGAATTCAAGAACTTCTGTAGCAAAGAAGGAATTCGAAGAGAACTCATACTGCCTCATAACCCACAACAGAATGGGGTCGCGGAGAGGAAGAACGGAACTATTATGGGTGCAACACGAGCGATGTTGTATGACCAAGGCCTACCGATGCATTTGTGGGCAGAAGCATGCAATACAACGGTACATGTGCAAAACCATTGTCCTCTTAGAGTACTTGGCATGAGTACACCTAAAGAGGCTTTCAATGGTAAGAAACCCGATGTTTCACACTTTAAGATATTTGGCTCATCTGTTTATGTGCATGTGACCAAGGATGCCAAGAAGAATTTGGATCCAACAACTGAGGTTGGAATTTTTGTGGGGTACACTGAAACACCCCATAATTATCGTGTGTATTTGCCAAACAACAGAATGACTGTTGTGCGATGGGATCTCAAATTTGATGAGGAGAAAGCCATGCAGTTGTCCCTTGAGAGGGAGCTCGACTTGCATGTAGAGGAGGAACTGCTGGTTCCCAAGGACGAGTCTCAAGATGTGGATCAGCCACATGAGGAGGTTCATGGAGTGGAGGAAAGAAGTCATGGAGATCCATCCATCAAAAATGGCAGAAGGCGCACCATGGAAGCTGATAGATTGAGACTTGATGCTACAGAGAATGTAGGAGCCCCTACTTCACAGCGTAGACAGAGACAATCTCCTGACTGATTCACTCGATACATGGTTCTTATGAGAAGATGTATTATGACTAAACCATCTTCCTTTCAGGAAGTAGTGCAGTAGCCAACTTGGGTTGATGCAATGGTGGAGGAGTATGACTCCATTGTCAAGAAAAATGCATGGGAGATAGTCCCAAGACTGGTCGACAAATCAGTGGTTGGATCGAGATGGATCTACAAGGTTAAGTAAGTTGCTAATGGGAGTGTGGAGAAAAAGGGAAAATTTGTGGCCCGAGGATTCTCACTGATCGAGGGGATAGATTATGATGAGACTTTTGCACCTGTTGCAAGGTACTCTTCCATAAGATCCATCCTTGCACTCTCAACATAGATGGGTTGGCGCATTCATTAGATGGATGTGAAAAATGTGTTTCTTAATGGGATCTTTGAGGAAGAGGTGTACATAGAGAAACCTGAAGGTTTCAAAATCTTCAACAGTGAGTCACATGTGTGCAGACTCAAAAGTGCATTGTATGGGGTGAAGCAAGCACCCTGTGCTTGGTACACTCGGATAGACAACTATTTCACTGGACTGGGCTTCACCAAAAGTGAAGCAGATGAAAACCTGTACTAGATTATGGTTAAGGGTAAGATATTGATCATTGTTCTTTATGTTGATGATCTAATTTTGACTGGTGATGAGCAGCTGATACACTCATGCAAGGAGGATCTTGCAAGGGAGTTCGTAATGAAGGACATGGGACTCCTTCATTATTTCCTTGGATTGGAAATATGGCAGCAGGATGGTGAACTTTTTGTGTCTCAAGGCAAGTATGCAAAGGAGATACTGGGTAAGTTTCACATGGAGAGCTGCAAACCCATGGATACTCCTCTTCCAGGAAATTGGAGGAAAGAGGATGCTACTTCTAGAGAGGTAGTGGATGCTACTGTCTGTCAGTAGTTAGTGGGTTCGCTAGTGTATCTAGTGAATGCGAGACCCGCCATTTGCTACGCAGTTAACCAGCTGAGTCAAGCTATGGTTGAGCCTACCAAGCTCTTTTGGAAGGTGGGGAATCATGTCCTGATATACCTGAGGGGCAAATCAGAGTATGGTCTATGGTACAAACAGACAGAGGGAGTGAAGTTGCATGCTTCATGGATGCAGATTGGGCTGGCAGCCCATCGGACAAAAAGAGCACATCAAGGGGGGTCTTTATCATTGGATCGACAGCAGTTTCCTGGTACAACAAGAAGCAATGATCTGTGGCACTCAGTTCAGTGGAAGTGGAATACATGGCAGCAAGTCAAGCTGCATGTGAGGCTATCTGGATGAGAAAGATCTTAGTTGGTTTGTTTGGTTCTCAAATGGATCTGACAGTGATTCATTGTGATAATCATAGTTGCATTAAACTCTCGATTAATCATGTGTTTCCTGATAGGTCCAAGCATATAGATATCTAGTACCATCATCTCGGAGACTGTGTGCAGATAAGAATAATGTTGCTTCAGTAAATTCCCACGGAAGATCACGATGCAGATATTCTGACGAAGGTGCTCACCAAGAGAAAATTCGAATGCCATAGAGACAGGATCGGGGTGAAGGATAATCCCTTTCTTGTTGAGAGGGAGTGTTGAGATTCAACAAGAAAATTCAACACCCATGCCTAGTGCATTAAACACCTGTTTTCATTAAGCACCCAGACTAGGGTGGGACCAACAGTGTTATTCTTGGGTGCATGTCTATTTTGGTTATCCCTTAATTAAGATGGACATTAAACTGTAATCTATTCTCAATGTGGACTTGAATAAGTTAACTGAAAGTGATAAATTCAGTTAGCTAGTGGATTTCGAGTTAGAGGTTATTGGTGAGGCATGCAGAGTAATTATAGTTGTAACAGAATTCGAAGTGTAGTGGTGCATGAGTTGGTGTAAGTTGTAAATAGTTTAACTCACTTAAGTGAGTAAAACTCAGTTGTGCTAGTTGTAACTGAAGACACACTAGTGAATTAAATATTAATTAATTCACAATCAATGATCTCACATGCAACTAAGGATTTACTATTATTAGTTGCATGCATGTCACATCTAGTGGAGTCCCAGTTGAGTTCTAGGTGAAAGGGAAGTTGACTATCAGTTGTAGGATTATTGGGTTGCACACATGCAACCAAACACCCATTAGAGTTCCCATGATACTTGCGTAGTAATGGCAGGCAAGAATTACTATATTTTAGGGATCTTTACCATCAGGGATTGCACAAGCAAGGCAAGTTGTCTGAAGGCTGAGAATTGGATATGTGTTGGTCAGTTTTTCATATGACAGTGTGAGACAATTAGCTGAGTACTGGAAGGCTCTTGTGAGAAGAGTTTTGTATGTAATTGTTTCATGATCCATTCTAAATATACAATAGAAGACAATGGGGTTTTTAGCTGTAAGCTTTCCCCGAGAAATTATCTGTGTTGTGTGTGATTGATCTTTCTTCATGTTCATGTGATTAGCAATTGTGTTTTTAATTCCGCAAAAGTTTTGTAGAAGCGATTCAGTATTTAACTTTAGTACATTGTTAGATCAGGTGAATCCAAGATATACATGCATGTTGTATAATTTCTACATGTCCCTCAAGCAAGCTAATAAGGATAATAAATTATCACTATTATGGTTCTTACAAGGTATTGCAAAATATTGGTACTACAGCATACAAATTGAAGCTTCTGACATATTCCCAAGTGCACCCAATTTTCCATGCTTCATTCTTAAAGAAGGTTATAGGTGACAAGCTCCCAACTCAAACAATATTTCCAAAACGTGACGAGCAAGGAAAAATCATATCGGAACCTGAAGTAGTCACGGAAATAAGAATTCGACAGCTACGAAATCGATCAATTTCAAGATACCTCATCAAGTGGAAGAAATTACATGCTAAAGATTCCTCATGGGAGGATGAGATTTTATACAGAAGCATGCATAACTACTCAAGTGTTGGGGAAAACACTTTTTGAAGGAGAGGGGCATGTTAGGTCCTTATAATACTAGTGTAGCCCCTTATTGTTATTGTTAGTATACCCCTCTTATTGTTATTATTGTGTTCATGTAGTCCCTATATTGTTATTATTGTACACCATAGAATCCCACTATTGTTATTGTTGTGCCCTTACATTATTATTGTTATGTGGGCTCTTATTATATTGGGACCCCTTAGACTCCTATATATAGAAAGTAGGTTTTTTCATTTGTATCTTCCAAGAATTGTTCATTTATGTAATGTAAATGAGGTTTCCACCTCGAAGAGGCTGATTTCAAAGTCATTGATCTATATTTTCTTCTATTTTGTGAGTTGGTTTCATAACAGTTGAGTATCTACATGAAGGTCTCAGTTTAATGGAAAAAGAATTGGTCACCCAGCTATTAGTGCAAGGGAAATTCATTTGTGTATTGCAAGCAGTTTGATGTGTTGGAGGTTGTTTTTTACTGTGGATTCAGTTGTTTTCATGGGGACACAATATTATGATATGCTTGATAATACTGGAAAATGTGTGATTTTATGACATGTACCTCGCAAAGAATATTACAAGAAATTCTTATATGACCCATTCCCAGTGGAGATTTTTCTTGATCACTTTCTCTATGATCATATGAACGTTGAAGTGGTTGTAGGAACCATTGAAAGTAAACAAGATGTTGGGGATTATTTCACTTGGACATTGCACTATCGCAAACTCACTCAGAATCTTAATTATTATAAGCTTCAGGGTGTCATTCATAGACACTTGTCAACTCACCTTTTTGAGCTTGTCCAAAGCACATGACTAGTTCTGGAGTTGCTCCCGAAATTACTCCAAGAACAACCCAAAAAACGACAAGGGAGGAATTTCTAAATTTTTTAGATATGAGAACATGATTATTCAATTATGATATTTATATTTTCCAAAGTGGTATTAAATTTCAATAGATGTTCTTAGTATTGAAAAATGAACGCTTAAAAAGGGGCTTAGCTTGGGTGATATTGGCTATCAAACATTCGCATCATTATTGGATTCAAGCTAGGATAGTTGCAAGCATAATTCACATTTATAAAGGGAATTAATATTAATATAAGAGGGATATGAAAGCACTTCCACTTTTAAAAAAAATATCAGCAGGGCTTCCAATAGTAAAACAAGGCCTCTAACATTCGGCGTAGCCCATTCATGGTTGTTTTCGTTGAGCTTATTGAAACAATCCATGAAGAAATTGGAATATGAACGTTTACATGGTAAGAAGGCCATGTTGTCTTCCATTGGAGCTACATTCCCGTCCGCATTTCCACTGGCATCCCATTTCCACTACAAAAGACTGGAATGACGACAAAGTCTATTTCAGAAGAGGAGCATAAATCACATACACAGAGAGGGCAGGCATCTCCAAGCCATGAATTTCGGGCTCAATTTCGGGAAAACATAGCAAAATTTCAAAAATCTGTGATCTCGATTTTTTTTCAGAATACCCTCAATTAACTTCAACGCGGGCAATTTCCAAAAATTAGGTGCAATTTCATATGTACAATTTTTAACTACCCTTTTTGTAATTTAAATTATTTCAAACACCATTTATAAAAAGAGAGAAACAGTTCCATAAACTATTTCAAGAATCAATTAGTACAATTAGGTTAAAAGGTAGAAATAAAAGCCCAAGAATTAGATTTGGAAGGGGTCTCACGGTGCACTGTCCAGTAATCCATGTCTCACATTGTAAACATAAATTCTCTTTTAAATCTGAAGATTACATCATAGCTTGATTCCATCCTTCGGAGTTGTAATTATGTTTTCTTTACTTTGTTGTTTTTTGCATGAATGTTTTTCCTCTTAGAGTGTGAGTGTAATTAAGTTGTTGGTTTCTTTTATTCAACATATTTACTAATGTTGTTTTTCAGCAGAGAGTACTTGCGAAACTTAATTAAAGAAGCCTTAAAAGGCACTCCACCACACTGTAAATTCATCCACATCTTCTTAACTTACCAGTATTATTTCCGCAGTAGTTTAAATTTAGATTCTTAAGTGCGTAATTTGAACTATGTTCTCTATTCTTCTTCAAACCACTTCTTTTGTTCATCACTTTGCAACTCTCATATTTTATTTGGCCATTATGTTTTGGAAGGCTAGGATTTAGGAACTAGAAGCTTTAATTAGAAGCCCTTATGGTCTGTCCTTCCAGCCATTGGTTTTAATTATTTTTATTCAATCTTAAGATGTCTCGAGCACTGGTTCCCCACAACTAGGAACTGCCTCCTAAGAGTTACAACAGGACCCAAAAAATCGACGTGGCAGCCCAGTCAACAAACCAAGTGGACCCATAAGTAGGTGACATGGCAACACCACAAGTCAACACATGGAAATTAGGTGGCAGAGGTGGCATATGATGTGGACCAATGAAATTCTGACACATGGCCCAATCACATGGTGCCACGTGGCACCTCAAATTAGGCACAATTGGCCTTGGAATGGCGCAACCTCCATTTTTGTTTTATTCTCGTGGTTTGGAGAGTAATTACAATGTCGACATACATTTACCATATATTATATGGCTTGAAAACTATATTAAAACCAAAATTGGCCTTTAAAGCATATTAAAGAAAAATAGGGAGTCCATGGGTTTTCAACCCGAAACCTCCCCAACAACAAGTAAATTAACATGATTATGCCAACCATTGTGCCAGCCACGCATTTTGTCTTATTCACCCTCGCACTTTGTTATAAAATGTCATTTAAATGGTTCAAGGGGGACCATGGAGAATGCATGAGAGAGGAGGTGTACACAGGCTAATGCATGCACAAATCACGAGAAGATTTTAGGAATAATCCCAAAGCATATATTAGGGAATATTCATTGTAATATTCCTAGTATATTCCTTTTTTGATGTTGTGAGGAATATAAAAGATTCCCCTGAGGGGCCAAAATTGGAGGTGGTAGAATGTGGCCGAATTTATACTCATTTTAACCATAATTTCAGAAGGATCGCAGTGGTGCCATTAGTTTTTGCATTTGAGCAGTGGATTTCAGGGGTCATGGTAGAAAATCACCTTCTTCATTATTTGTTGGACACAAAGTTTGAAACAACAATGCCCCTTTCATGAAGTAGGTCATGTTTATAGCCAAAAGTCTCAAGAGGACGAGAGAGATCTACTGGTGTTGTGATTGCTATGACTTGAGCAGCCAAATTCAAAGTCACTCCCAGGATTGGAGATATAATGATGTATTTTTTCATGTACTTTCCTTTCTTTTGATGATATGAATGAAGCGGCCTCCCCACTATTGAAACGGGGCCTAGAGACGTAGTCCACACTAGACGAACTCCATTATCAAACTTTTTATGTGCATTGTCTTATTGGTCTTCTTTATGTTGCTTCTTCTTTAAATGTTTTCATACATGGTTTTTACACGCTCTTTCATGAAATTATGCTAACATCAACCGAAGATAAGATCTTGGATAATCCTGGTAAATTAGAGGTTTTAGATCACTAATATTCTGAGTTAAAATAATTAATTAATTATTATTATTACTATTATTATTTTCTCTATGTGGTTCACTGACCCTGGTGATTGGTGATAGATTTATTCACGGAATTTATACCAGGAAGATCGACCCGAAGGGATCACTTCCTACTAGCTCAACCGCAGAGCCTAACCTTGAGGGTGTCGAGAGAATTGAACCCGTGACCTCTCAATAGCAAAGGTGTTTTAATGATGGGGACTTGACCAATTTAGCTATCCCTCGAGGCTCACCTAAAATAATCAATACACGAACAATTAAAGAGTTATATATTTTAAATTAAAATAAAATATTTGAAAAAAGAAGAAGGGAAGAGAAAAAGGCATTTATTTACGTCATGTAGTTGACTTTGTGTGAATATAATATTGTTGCGAAGATAATATTATTAAAGAAAAATAGACATTTCTTAAACAAGAAGAAAAATAAATCCGAAAACAAAGTTGTTGGGTTATGGAAAGATATAAATGTGATAGTGAAGGGGATAATGCAAATATCACACTTGTAAAGCAAGCAATGAAAAAACTTGTATTTCAATGAGACATTTGGGACAATCATTATAATTCGTGTTAAATGAATATTATTATATTGATAGGCATGTCTATTTCATAAAATGTCGTTTAGAATTTTATTCTAGTCATAAATAATTATTATATGGATGGTGGAGGTTTAATCTTTATGAAATATGTTGGAATATTCATAGTAGTATTCACATATTAAAGGTTAATATCTATATCCAAGTTAATTATGTTCTTTTAATGAATTAATCTCATATTAATTAATTAAAAAAAATGTCATGTCAACACGTGTCATATTGGGCATATGGTATTGATAAGCCATGGTATTGTAACAAAAGCTATTTACAAATTAAAAATTTCCATGGTAAATAGGAATGAATCTCCATGGTTAAGAATATTGTTTAACTCATATATTCATTATTTTTTTAATTAATAATAATAATAAATTAAAATAATGTTGTAATTTAGTTAAATTTATTTTTTTAAATATGGACAATGTGAGATGTGTTATGGGATAAGTGTTTTGATATCTATCTTGAATTGATGCCTATTGACATTTACCAGCCATTTAATTTATATAGTTGTGTTAATATATCTCATTACTAACTAACTTATTTTATTTATCAAATTGATTAGTAATAAGTACTTTGCAACTTACAAACCATCAAAAGTAATTGGCAAGAGAAGATTTTTGAGTGGTAGAGGGTTGGGGGGCGAACCCTAGCCGCCCCAACCCTTTGGTTTGTGCCTCCTTCCATCAATGTAGTTGGAGCTTACTTCTCATTATAACCAAGGAAAAAAAAATAAAGCAAAGGGCTAGGGGTCGAACTCTAGCTACCCCGACCCTCTGGTTTGTGCCTCCTTCCATTAGTACGCCCAAGGCTTACTTGTCATAATTCGTGGATGACGTCTTTACTTTGGGGCTCTATGTGGTGTTCAGGGTTTGTTGTGGCCTCCTACCTGCTTGCTTTGTTGCATTTTTCTTCATGACGGGGTTCTCGACAGTGTCCAAGTCTAGGATTTGCTGTTGATTAAGGTTGTGTTTTGTAGTGCTTTCATTTTCCGATGCCACTCCCTCCATTCTCGTCTGACATTTGAGTTGATTCACTGAGAGGTTTTCGCGACCCTGTCATTGGGATCTCATGCCCTCTTTGTTTGTAGCTTTGTTGCCCAATTTTGATCTTTTTCTTTGGGATTTCGTGGGCGGCCTGTTCCCCACGTTTCGGGTTTTTTTCCAGGTTTTATATGTGGGACATTGTGGTTGGTATTTTGTGTGCATGTGATGAGGCATATTAGAGCATCTCTAGTTGTTTCTTGGCGTTCAAAGTATCTTTCGACATTGCTAGGGTGCCTTTCTTTGCTAGTGACATAATTATGTGACCCTTTTGGGTCTTATTTGCAGACTTTACACCATTATTTATTTTAGATTTTTGTTAGGATTTACTTACCTTAATAATTATGATTGGCTTCCTATTGTTTGGGCTATATCTAGTGCTCCCTATGGGGTTCTTTGGTGGGCGTGCATGCCCTATTACTTGGTTTTCATAAAAAAATGGTGATATTTCCATTTATATGATATATGTAAACAACCTATTGTTTAAGTTGGTTTTTTTATTCCTGAAACTTACAAACCCTCAAACACCCTTTAAAATGGGGTAATGCATTTGTTAAACACATATTTGTATTGATGTAATGGGGCCTTGTTTCACTAAAGATTATAAATTGTTAAGTTATTTATTAAGGTTTAAGGTTTTAGCTTACTTGACTTAAATAATAAATTAAAAAAAAAAAAAAGGATGAATACAAAGTTTTGATTAATTTGATATAATATATATGTTTTATATTTGAATATGAGTTAAAAGATGTCTGCATTATAGATCGCAACCTCTTTGATCATGTTTCCGAAAAAAAATCATTAAATAAAAATATTAATTAATATTATTAAGCACTGCAAAAGATTGTGATAATTTGACAAAGATCTTCATGTGCATCATTTTCAGGATTTGGTGCAACGATACATTTATGTCACCTAAGTCTAGGACGCCTCCAACTTTTCAATAACCTCATTTCAATACGCACTCACTAAAATTGCAAAGCAATCCCATTGTTGTAATTAGCCTCCCTAATTCCAATAACACTTGCTTAAAAATTTCATATAAATAGTGCTCTCTAATTCCATGTGTATCTACAATTTGAAGTATGTCATAAAAATTGTGAAAAACAATATGATTGTTGTCATTTCGTGGGTGCACAATTTTTTTTAGTTTGTGCAACATTTTTATACATGTCCGTTTTACAACCAAATGTGTTTTTTGTTTTGAAGTATGAACTTAGGTGTACTTTTGTAAGCACTACCAATTTTTTTACAATTGTGTCAAATGTAGTCATTGTTAGATTGTCGATTCACTACGAAATTTTGGGAAATAATGTCGTTATGGTGATATCGTTATCATTGTAGTTGTATGATTCAAATTTATGCAGGAATGCAACAGAATAAAAATACACAAATACAAAGATGCAGCAGAAATATAACTTCATTTCATTAATATCAAATGACTGAAATATGCTTCTAGAGAGAATGAAAATAAACTAGCTAGGGTGTTGGTAGCTTATCTCTAAGAAGAGATGTGGCTGCTACAGGCCTCTGAACTGTGTTACAATGAGGTTCGAAGGCCTATTTATTATTGAGAGACAATGGAAAACCCCTAAACATCCAGAAACCTAACCCTAGGAAATGAAACGCCAAACTATGGGCCTTGTCGGGGTAAATTAGTACATCAATTTCCCGATGCCGTAACTTTGGCATACTATCTCCGTTTGACGCACATGATACCTTGTTAGAAAGATCTATCCGAGGACTACAACTGATGACAACAAATATTGAGTCTTTGCCTCATATTTTCCAGACCTTTCATGCCCCAAAAAATGTCATTTAGGGCCTCGAAAAGGCTCTAGAAGTTCAAGGCCCGAAAAACTGCCAAAAATAGTCAACTGTGCTACAATTAAGGAAATTGAAAAGCTGAAAGAAACAATGGTGGGGGTCCAAGTGGAATAGGCAGGTGGCCACCAATATCCACCTGGATCATTGCAGTACAATGTTGTATTTTGACATCAATATTGAATATATTTTGAATTTTTACATTAAATTAAAGATTATATTTTTAAATCAATTATATTGTATTAAGCTAAATACGTATGTCTTTAATCACGTAGAAATTGATATATTGAGTATTATATTTGAAATTTGTCAACTCGAAATAGGTTTAATTTTTTGCGCTTAGATTCACTCTCCAATACATTCTGGAAGAGATGTTGTATTGTCCTCTTATGTTGTGTAAATGTTTGATTTGTTGAAAATACATAAAAATAAAGATAAAAAAATAATTACTTACTTCATCCCTCTAGGCGCTCAGTAGATTAGGAGATAAGATAGATCTAAATTGGTACATTTTTTTTATGGTGATTATTATATCTTTATTATTGTAATTTATGCAGAACGTTGCATTTATTTATTTATTTTTATTTTTATTTTTCTTGTAAGTCGAAAGTTTTTATTAACCAAAAGGCATATACAAGGATGTCAAAATGCATATGGTCTCACCCCGACCAGTTTTGTTGACCAATGCAATAACCATACAACATACAAAAAGAAAATTTGCCACCTGAGAGGTTGAGATCCTAAGAGGGCTAACATTCCAGAAAACTAAAAGAACAAGAAACACACTAGTGGCCATAATCAGTCGTTAGAGGTAATTGAGGTAGGGTTGTCTGGCCCAGTACCTGGGGGAGGCGAAGGGAAATACATGCAGTTGACATGGTTTTCAAAGTGCGCAGGCCATGTTTCATGCCTGTAAACATTTTCCGTCAGCAAATTCTTCTCGCGCCATACCACTACCACCCTTTCACAAAAATGACACTGGAAGTACTGAAGTTGCTCAAATTTGGCCATGATGGCCTCGTGCTCCTCCTTGTGAACTTGATCGAGGATGTCCAAGTGTGCAGAGATATATTACACTAGTTTGAGGATTTTCGAGGAGAGACATGTCCTCCTAGACGGTGCCTGATCCGTAGACCCAGAACGCCCTCAACTAGAGCAGGGCCGAGGCACGAGAAGCCACCGAGTTAGATAAAGGAGACACCCATAACAAAGCCACCTTCCACCAAGAACCAAAGAGGCCCAACTACAGATTGTAGAGAAGAGGAAAACCAACACAAAAGTCCCCACCACCAAAAACATGCCACCCGAATTAAGACGAGTCGGACCAAAGGGGAAGAAAGAGACCCGAGTAGAGAGAGGCAGATAGACAATAGAAAACACCTGGGATAGAATTGAAAGGAAATACCCAAATTAGATACCGACCCCAGAGCCTAAGCAAAGCACCAGAGAGTGAATTTGGACCAGAGGCTCGAGAGAGCAAGAGCTAGGATGCGAGAAGACACAAAACCACCACCCCGAAAGCTACAATGCCAACCATGGACCCAGAACTGAGAAAACAAAGATCAGAGGTCCAACATAAGGCACTCCATTAGCGTCCCCCAAGTGGCCAATGAAAGAAACCCTGAGAGAAGAAGGCAATTAAGTTTGGAGCTGGCCAAAATTGAAGAAGGCGTGTTTTCTAGAGAAGGGCTACAAGGGAAAGTTTGTTTGTTAACAAAAGTAGGTGAGAGAACGTCGCTTTAGGCACACCCAAAGCGTGCAAGACAGACCACCACCCAAGACTAGAAGCCAGAGAGGATGCGAGCAAAGAGGGAGGCGCATAACACAAAGAGGCATTAGAAAACCAGAGAGATTTTCCTTTGATGAAATATAACTAGAGGAGTAGCGACTCCATCACGTCAAAATGATTGCACACATGAGGAAATGAACGGTTCGCACAAGCGGGCACAAAAGTATTAACTTTGGCGTGGTGGAGGGGTTGATGTCTTGTCCTCCCCCACCTTAAACATTGCACAACTGGCATCTTTCATGTGACGGGCAGCTACCACGGTCCGACACCCCCATCGGGGAATGTTGCATTTTGATTTTAGTATCAAATATATTTTAAAATTCATTTATTAAATTGAATATTATATTAAGTGTTTTTTAGTTTCTTTTCTTTTTTGGATTTTTTTGAAATGTTAGTCATTCTTGCACAATAAACAAAAGGCATGTGGAAAATCATGGAAAGTCATTCCAAATGCAAATATTAGCCCTTAAAATTTTCCTTGACTGTGTAGTTAGTAATGAAATTTTGATCTATATCTTCAAAACCCTCACATCATTATCAAATAATGAATTCATGTCAAATTGATACCAAAAATAGTATTTATGCTGATAGGAATTTCTTTTGAATCGGTTCACCTCACATTTTCGTCTACCTTTTTTTGTCTACTCATGACATATGTCCATAGTCCATCCTACGGATGACATTTGTTGACAGTCTAACTACTTTTTGTTTTCCCATTGATTACATTTGATTTAGAATTCACATATACCTGCACATACATTAATTGTGCATTAAAAGCGATTTTTGTGGGTCGTGCCACACACCAATATATCTAAAGTCCTCTCCATTCATATCACCACATGAAATGCATTTGAAGCTCTGGAAAAAACCATCTGCCAATACGACCAACCTCTAAATCCCTTAAAATCTGTCATTCATATTTAAAAAAAACTCTTCACCAATGAAACCACTCAATTTACTCACAAAGTCGATGCATATGTTTTTAGAAATTAACTGAAAATATTGTAACCCTCGCGCACAACCATGGCGTCCAACGTGGATACCTGCGTTCGTATAGAAGAAAACAACGCAAATATGAATGCCATATATGTCAAGTACATGGTTTCCAACCCACTTTAGTCTCTCTATCACAAACAATGTTCATGCTTGGATTTGTGACAACACGCTTTCATTTCTTCCCTCCCCCTTTCTGTTCTCGAGAATTGCTTTAAATTTAATCAAGTTATGGTCGTTGTATTGATATTTTTGTCTTTAATTTTCATTTTCTGGGATTAATTTCAATTCACAGTCTGTAGATAATGGGTTTGAGCAGCTTGTACATTGATCTCGAAGACTTTTAAATGTTATATATTTATGTATTTTTATTATTAATTCATTGGACCAATATTTAAATTTGTATGGGTATTATGGAGTAGGTTCAGAGAAGAGTGAATGAATGAATGCTATTTTAACGTCCATGAGACTAAAAATAGTCTATGGGACTACCAACTTCCTTGTTTTTTGCATTTTGTAATTCAATCATTTTCTTACTGAAATTGATGATAAGCTGACCCAACCTTCTAATAGTGCCCTCACTGAAAAGACAATGCCACATAATTGATGCTAACATATTGCGGTAACTGTCCGTAATGTCTTTGAAAGCATCACATTCCAAAATGAAATGTTTTTTTCTGATTCCACTGCCCCATAAGTGCAAAAAGTACATACACTTTCTTCCCAAGCTTCTTTAGGTCTCTTCCATCGTCCTGTTTCACACTGAAGCTTATGTGAGTTAGTTCTTAATTGAGAAATAAGAACCTTTTCTCTCTACGGAATGCTAGCTCCAATGTACTCTTTTTGTTGGAGATCACAAGTGGGGTTGAATTCATGAACATAATACTTCTTCTTTCTACCCAACTCTTTTCCCCATATACCCTTACGAAACTTCTCCAACACAAAATTCTTTGACTCCTTGCTATTTGTGGGACATGCATTAAGGTAAATATTCCATTTTTGCATCAATTTGTTGTTTTGTCTCATCCATGATTTATTTCTTTCATTCATACCTTCATTGAAGTTAACTTTCAACCATCTACCTCCTCCCATTTGCTTAATTCCTTTTATATACCTTATAAGACGCACCATGACAATTGCTTCGATGGGAGTTGCCCCTGTTTCACTCAACATTATCTCATAGGGAACCAAACTTTTTATTTTGAACTTGGCACTCATGATCAAGCGTTTTTTAATTTTTTGAATTTGTTTCCATTTTGAAACAGAGAGGCTGCTAGTCCACAATTCACACCCATATAATAGCACTAGACAAACTAGGAGTCCAAAAAGTACTTTGATTGTGTTCCAATCCCATAAATCTGCCTCTCTACATCTATTTTGAAGTGCATATATTTCTTTCCACCATCCTAAAATTCTTTTCTTTTTGCAATCCTGCCAATTAAGCTTGTTGTTGAAATTGATCCCAAGGTACTTGTATTCATTTACTTCTTCAAGAATGTTGCCTTCAAAGGAGAACGTATGTTGGCTTTGCTTCCTTTTCTTAGAGAAAATCATTATTTGGGTCTTATTGTTATTGACTTGCATCCCCATTGCTTTACAAAAATGCTCAAGGGCATATAGGTGCATCTGCAATCCATGGGTTGGTTTAGCAACCAACACAAGATCATCGGCATATAGAAGAAGCTTTATCGCAATCTCCCCCAATCGAACACCATCCCCACCTTGCAAATTTAGCCACTTTTCCAGTTTGTCAATATATAAACCAAAAAGGGTAGGGGATAAATGGAAACCTTGCTTGACTCCGATGTCACTTATAAAACTTTCTGAAATGTCTATTGAAGTTCTAATTTTGACTTTTACCTCTTCATAAAGCCTATGGACAACAGCGCTATATTGTAAAGGAATTTCAACTTCTTCCATTCTACGCCACAACTTATCTCTAGGGACCGTGTCAAATGCCTTTTTGAAGTCAACAAAGCAACAAAATACAAAGCCCATGCACCGCTAGTCAACAAAGCAACATAATACTTCTTCTTTTCTCCCCCAAACCTTTTCAACAATGCGTCTTAGCGTGATACCATGATCTATTGTAGAATGCTTCGGCCTAAAACCTGCTTGCCCTTTTACCCTTTTTTCTTTTACTTCTGCCCACTTACTGATTCTATTTTCTACCATGCCACTGAAAAGCTTTGCAAACAAAGGATTGATCATAATGGTGCTATAGTTGGAAAGATTATCAATGTCTCCACTTTTAAAAAGGGGAATTGCTAGACTAATTGTCCAATCCCTTGGGAATCCCTGTTGAATGACGTTGTTGAATATTTTCATGATGTGCGGTGCCAAAAAGTTCGTTCCCCACTTTAGATATTCTGCTTGAAGTTCAACCAAATCCTTTGTCTTCCATATTTTCAACTTTTTAATTCCTACCTCCACCTCATGTATTGTGAAAAACTTTGTAGATGTGTTAATACTCAAAGAAAGCTCAACCTCTAATTCTTTTTCATAAAGTTATCTTGCACACTCAACCCAATCGTAATATTATTTTCAAATCATTTTAACTAATAACACTGATCTGTCTCACAGTATATGAGAGATGCACACTTTTAAAGATGTTACAAATGAGTTCATGATGCTACAGTGTTATTTATTTATTAATTTAATTTTAAAAATTATTTTAAACTAAGCTTTCTCTTATAAGGATGAGTCGAACGTGCCAGGGTTGAGCGTTATGGGGATTCATCACCATTCCACGTGGTTACTCATTATTAATTTACAATTTTGAAATTTAAAAGAGTTATTCTTCATTACGGTACTTAGAGTTGTTATAGGTGCATGCATGTTTTAGAGCCCCTTTAATTGATGAATATTTGTTCTTTGAACATTGCAAAGTAATGTTATGTTTCCAAACTCTTTCCATGATTTATCGATAAATTTAAAAATAAAAGCCTCAATCATATTTTTCTAAGTCGTTTTACTACAAACTATTTTTGTGTTTTTCGTCTTATGTGATTTATTCCAAAACGAAATAAGAAAATATTAATAAATTTTTAATTTTTTTTGATTTATTGAAAGTTATTGCATTGTTTAACCATTTATATATATATTAATTGGCTAAATGGTGATAGATGTCTTTATTATTAGGATTTACTGCGAGGAGTTGTCTACCGACACAACAATATAGCTTGGATGACAGATTTTTGCCGGATTCAAGGAAAAAAATTCAAAAAATCAAGTAGTTGGAGTGTTTGAATTGCATTTTTGATAGTGGAAATGGATTTAGCACTATCAAAAACCCTAAGGGCACCTAAAATACTGAAGTTTAACAACTGTAAACAAGATTCTGAAAAATCTTTGTCAGAATTTTTCTGAATCTTACCAGAATTTCTGAGTTATTCTGTGGGTTTTTAGACTACGGCTTTACTGCAAACTGTTTGATTGATTTGTCTACACATTTCCGATTTAATTGATCAGTATGTGCCTAAAGCCAACAACCCAAAGAAAGTGACACTTGCTTCAACATATTAATTCCTTTAAATGAGTTTAGTGCTACATACTTTTACACTCGATATTAATTCCACTTTGAATTTGAATTTGCTGAAGTACCAAAAATTGAAATGTTGAATTGGTTGGCCAAGTTGACAATACTCAATGGAGTTGTCTATGGAGGTGGAGGAATTGCTTGGACGACTAAAAGTGGTTGGAATCCGAGTAAACAAAAAAATAAAAAATCTTGCAGTAGCACTATTTGAATCATGTTTTTGATGGTGGAAATGGATTCAACACCATCAAAAACCTCTAGGGCTCCCAAAATATTGAAGTTTGATAACTATAATTTGGATTTACAAAAATCACTCCCATATTTTCTTAAAGTGTTACAGGAATTTCCATGATTTTCAGAGCAAAAAAAACAATCTAGTTAAACTAGTGCATACTTTATTTGTTATAGTACACATCTAAGCTCACAAGACCGAATAAAATAATAAAAAATGTGAATGCAAATATAAATAAAAAATTTCAATGCAAATACTATATACTGCTTTGATATACACTTTGGGAAAAAAGAAAATTTGAATGCTAAAATTGCCTCATTTAGGATTTTGCCAAAAATTAAATTTTTTTTGAAACTCGGTAAAATTAATTGACTGAAACTAAATAGATATATATTCTTTGAAAATTTCAAAGTAATGTTTTGTTTCCAAACTCTTTCCATGATTTATCCATAAATTAAAGAATAAAAGGCTCAACCATTTTTTTCTCACCCTTTTTACGATAAACTATTTTTGTGTTTTTCGTCTAGTGTGATTTAATCTATTGCAGTGTTTAACTATTTATCTGTAAATCAAATGGCTAAATGGTGATAAAAATCTTTATTATTAGGATTTATTGCAAATTGTTTGATACATTTTCACTGTAATTGATCAAAATGGGTATAAAGCCAATAAGCAAAAGAAAGTGACTCCCACTTAAATTGGATAGCTTTACACTCAACATTGATTCCTATAAATGAGTTTAGTATTATTTAGAACTTGTTTAAAATGTCATTTGCTTGAATTTGAGGCACGAGAGAGGGGATATATATATGTTGGAATCACGATTGTTGTTAGACCAAAACACGCAGGCATTAGTCTCTGCTACAATCGCCAAAGTTAGGATCCATGAGAGGCAGTTAGTCCATGTCGCGAAACACACAGGGAGCGTTGAAACCAATGTCCAACAATCTCCCCCCCAATGCGAGTCAGGTGAGTTTTGAACTTGAGACTATTAGGTCCCTATATTACTAGTATAGTCCCTTATTATTGTTAGTGTAACCCCCTTATTGTTATTATTATACCCCTGTAACCCCCATATTGTTATTATTGTGCCCTTAAATGATTATTGTTAGGTCGGCTAGGATTACATTGTGGGCCACTAGGATTACATTATGGCCCCATGGACTCCTATATATAGAAAGAAGGTTTTGTAATTTGTATCATCCAAGAATTGTTCATTCATGTAATGTATTAAAGGTTGCCCCCTCGAAGTGGCTTATTTCTAAGACGTTGATATCTCTTTTCTTCTATTTTTGGAGCTAGTTTCACAACAGAGACATGTTGCTTTGATACTAATTGATTCCAACAGTAATTGTTGGAATCACGATTGCAGTTAGACCAAAACCTACAGGCATTAGTCTCTGCTACAATCGCCAGAGTTAGGATCCACGAGAGGCGGTTAGTCCATGTCGCAAAACACACGGGGAGCGTTGAACCCAATGTCCAACAATATAGACACATTGCATGAGACATACATGACAATTATTATTTGCTTGATTATGAACCCAAAATACAACATTTTTCAACTTATAAATCTTATCAACATCTCTTTACACCTTTTAAACCTTTTAAAGCGCAATTGCTAATAAAAATCCATCTGTTATCATCTTATTATTCACCCTTTCAAGCACGGGGTTCAGAGAGTGCTTGAGTCATTTTTTTATTATTGTGAATGGCATTGTGGGGAGAGCAATTATAAAAAATCCTAAATAACTATTGCAAACCTACCACATTGCCATAAAAGCACGTGTGTTGAATCAACATGGCATATAAGTTAAAATCAAGTAACTTTTATGGTTGACCCCTCTTTTGGGACGTGTGGTGATTTGACACTACTTTAACTCCCTCGGATTTGATATGAGTGACCATAAAAATATCTTCAATGATTAGTGTAAACCTCCCAGGAAAACACGTGTTAAGCTTTAATTTGCACATATATTATAAACTTCATTATCATAAAATCCAATCCATAGAAAACAATCACAATAAACGTCGTTTGGACGAATAACTAGAAAATTCACATTTTAGTCTTACTTCAACCACCCATAACCAACATGTAAATTTAGATCCGAGAGTTTGTCTTTGTGTAATACATTGAGTTTAGACACTCTTTTCATGTAGTAGTGAGCCATAATCAAATTAAGTCAATTGAATAGACTATGGGTGAGATTTTAAGTGGCCATGGAATGAAATTGGTGTATTGTTTCATGAAATTCCTTATATCAAGGAATGGATAAAGTAAATGTTGATAACCTTCGTATTTTAGGGGATTGGTTTATTGTTCCATGAAATGTCTCAGATGATACATTTTAGTAAAAAAATCTATTTAAGAATTGCATAATTTCACTCTCATTCAATAACATTTCCAATAAGAAATCAGTTGCTTAGAACTTTCACTTAATCCAAAAATTCATCTGCTAAATAATTTATTTTTCTTTTAATGGTATGGATCCATTCACGATAAAGATCAATAAATGAATAAAAAGTATTTCCTAACCCACTACCTGCGCTTTGAGGTCTTGTTACATATAAAATTCAATGTACCATGATTGTGCTAAGGGGCACTCTATGTCTTTGTCTTAATATAAGGGAGATGATGTTGTCATATTAAACATTATTATATTAAAATAATAAATTAATACTAGCATAAGAAAGATATTGCTACATTAAAGAATATTAAAGAATATTAGGTAACATTTTATTTAAAATAAAATAAATAATACATACATTAAAATTTAAAAGAAATAAAAATGACATTTATATAAGTTAATTTTAAATCAACACATTTTAAATTCGCATTAACATAATTACTTCAAAGAATTTTTTTATAATTAGCACCAATTTTTATTGATCTCACAATTATATATCCATAACCAAAAAAATTATTTAAAAGATAAATGGTATGATATCTTAATAAACTTAAAAATACTTATCTAGAAGTTATTTTTAATTATTATTATAATTAAAAATATTAAATCTTTTATTTTTTTTATTTTTATTTTTATTTTTATTTTTATTTTAATTTAATTTTATCTTCTTCTTTCTTTTTCTTTTTCTTTTTTTTCTTTTTGAATTGGACTAATTCTATTAATAAAAAATATAGTACAAGATGATACAATCAAGAGAGACAGAAAACCCGCAACCAGAAATGATAGGACTATCAACCTCGGTTCCGGAGAAGGAGTGAAACAAGCAAGAAGCTACAACATATGGTCGGAAGCAAAAAGACTGACTTCTACCCAGAATGGGCAGCATCCTCAACACGAAGCTTTTTCCCTTTCCTTTTTTTGACTTCGACCCAACCATCCTGGGGTGAATGAGCAATAACAACTTGAAGATTGGGGTTCTCCACAGGGGGGGCCCTCCTTTTCTGAATCAGAGGAGGAGGTCATATGGACGCGTTTCTGGACGATGGTTGTATCGGAGGAATGCGCCAGACCATCGGTGAAAGGGACCACGGAATGAGGGGCTTGATCCAATTTTGCATCGCTACCTTCATCTTCAGAGCTAGAGGATTCAGAATCCACGACTGGAGGTGGAGAGCATGGAGCCCATCGTTTGGACTTGGGCTTGGAGAGGTTATCCTTTTTATTTTTTGTCGGGAGAGAAGGGTAGGTGTTTTGCAGATGCCCTGATTGGTGGCAATGGCGGCAACGGAATGCAGTATTTTCGTAATCCAGTGTCTGGGTTCAGATAAAGTCGTTTATCTTGAGATTGACTTGGTCTGGAAGTCCTTTGCTCAAATCTAACTCCGCACATATTCTGGCATATGTGTAGAGACCTTTATTTTCCTGCCAGTAATCTCCCATAATGAAACTGCCCAAGGTGTTGCCTATAGCTTTATAGACTGCAAAATGCCATAAGTGGGCAGGTAAGTTTGGAAGCCTGATCCATACAAGTGTCCTGGTTATGACTACAGTTACTGGATCAAAATCTGGGAACCAAGGAGTCAAGAAGAGCCCTGCAGTTCCCATGAACCAAGGGCCTTCTTCTAAAGCCTTTTCATAATGCTTACTGTCCTCAGATAGAACAATGAAGTATCCTTTTGAACAGAAACTGATCTTACAATGATGAGTCCAGTTTGCATGGATCCATGGATAGAGATCCTGAGATCGCGGCCACAGTCCGTTAAATCTGCAAATGATGTCTCTTTCTGCAAATTCTTGGAGTTGGTTTGCAAGACCTTCATGGGTGATTTCAACAGAGGGAACTTCCTCTATCTTGTCAACCAAAAAAGGCTTAGGTTTAAGGGCTTCCGGGGGTTTGGGGTTCTCAGAGTGTACTGCATCTTTGTAAGAGAAGGGAGGAGCAGAGGATGACTGTCCCGCTGCACCTCCTCTCAAACGAAGGGTTAACACCAAAGAGTTGTTTCTGGTAATGCTGTAAGTAGAGAGGGGATGAAGGTCTTCAAGTTGTTTACCTTGAAAGATAAGTCTCTGAAGGCCTGAAGGGATCCTAATCCGCCGTTCTAGATCCAGTTTGAGATCCAACACCAAATTTGAAGAACTGACCCATTGCAGGATGGTTCTGCCTGTAGGTTGAGAAATTTGGATCTCAAAGGAGTCAAAGAGGTGCCTAGACACAGCGCCAGGGCCTCTTGTGCATCCGAGAGAAAATCTGCCATGGCAATGATAGGGAGGGAATTTCTCCTGCGAAAATAGTCGGTCACTTAAAAACATAGACAGATCCATGTTCGGATTCACCAATCTTTGAGCATTGACCAAAGCTGGACGAGGAGCACATTCGCTGACGTTGTGTACTGCTAACCTTAATACCTCTGCAAGCATATCTAGCGAGTTCGAGAAGCAGATTCGCTGCTTGCTTACGACAGAGATGAAATCTGAGGGATCTTCAGAGTAGATCTTGTTTGCGTTGTGAGCTACTGTAAAGACGACAGCTTTAAAGCCATCTGGAACATTTGCAAGGAGTGCAGCCATCCAGACGACGACATCATCTATGCCAAAGAAAGCCCTGTGCAGAGGCTTGCTAACCTGCCGTTTCAACTCTGCAACCCAGTCGATGTGTATTGCCAGCATTGGTACCTCTGTAGGCAGATCTGGCAGGTTCGAGAAGCAAATCCGCTGCTGGCTTGCTGCTGAGGTGAAATCTGTGGGATCTCCAGAGTGGGTCTTATTTGCATTGTGAATAGTTGTGAAAGCGACGACATCAAAGCATTCTGGATCAAATGCAGGGAATGCAGCCGCCCAGACTGCGACATCATCTATTCCGTGGAAAGCCCTGTGCAAAAGCTTGCAATCCTGCGGCTTCAAGTTTGCAATGTGGCTCTTGAGAGGAAGGCAGCCAACTCTTGGAGAGGCTGAGCCGGCGCAACCCAGAAAAGCCAAGCTACAAACCCTAGACACTCCTTTCGCCATCACTCCGATCAATATACGTCAATCAATATTAAATCTAATTAAAAATATATAATAAAATATTTATTTTATAAATTTCAAATTCAATTTATAAAAAATAAATGTAAAATATAATTAATAATAAAAAATTTAAATCCATCTTAACCTAAGTTTATCAAATATATATATAAATTGGCTACATAACCAAAACCATTTACATATATTGATAATTTGGGAGGCTTCAATATTCCAATATAACCACAACATGATTTTCTTGCCTTTGCAAGCTTTCAAAACTACAACTTTACATTAGTATATTCCATAAATTCTACAAAATTGTCCCAAAAAAATTGCATATTTGCAGTATATAAAACATAAGAAAGTTAAAAAACCCCAAATGGCCCAACTTCTATCGCAAATACCGAATTCCCTTAAGTGTTGTAGGACGTGCCTTTTCCATGCACTTTGAATCCACCAACCTTGACCACTTGCTCACCGTCTCTTGGTTTCGTATTATCCAACTTGAATATGAGATCACCAACTGACAAAGTGTCCCCATTGGTTTGCAACTTCATAATTAGCAACTCAACCTCCATACTTGCAAGCCTTTTGTCCATTCTTAGCTGCAACCATTCACAACGTTTCTCCAATAGGTGGAACCTAGCTTCCTCATCCTTCTCCATCAAATCCAACCTTTTATTTGAGCAACCACAAACTTTCCATGCCCACCTTGCAAAACCATAGTGAAAGCCATAGGGAAACGAAAAAAGATGAGATATTCCCAAAGAGCCCTTGCATAAATAATAATAATTCTTCGAGCCTGAAGAGGTGACACCCGAGAAAAGACATAACTTCTGGATATACCCAGATCCAGGATCTTGGAAAAAGTAAGAAATTTGCCATGAAATTAATGTCTAGACCTTGACTGCAGAGTAAGGAATTAAATATCAGAGGAATGGAGAATTGTGGTTGGGTCGTCAGCAAGGTTTTCAAATTCAAGTCCCATTTAAAACCAATCAATATTCCCTGCCATTTTTCTGATCGATGAAGTCTTGATTTCAATGGGAGGGACATGTTGTACTCCCCACCTCCATACGTTGTAGCCCGACTACTACCAACACCATGTGTGAGGATCCCAAAAACAACCATATCATTTATGAATGGACTTTCAAATCCATTACATATCCCATGAATCGAAGGGTGCCCAAATTGGCCAGCCAAGTCAAATAATATCAAATTGATGTGCCTCATGGAGCATGAGAGAAAATCCTTTGATCTTGGTTTAGTTCTAATATTCCTTGCCTTAACATTTCCCCCTGATTGGTAAGTTTATCCGCTTCCATTTTTAGATGCCTATATATGTGGAAAAGAGCAATCGCCTGAAATTTCTTTAGCTGCAAAACTATTCTATTCACAATTTATGAATTGGGGGGGGTCTCTCTTAGAATTATAATTGAATATTTACCTTATGACAATCATCAAGTCCCCTAAGATTGTTATTCTTCTCATGCCTTTGTTGATGGTGAGCTTCAGTTCTTTATAGTAAGCCATAAACTCAACCTAGTTATTAGTTGAAGTACTCAAACCCTAAGCATAACTAATCTTTGATTCTTCCTTAGGGAAATAAATCACCCCTCGCGCTCCTGCCTCCCCAGGTCTATCAAATATTGTTAGGAGAGATCAAAATATTTTAAAATGCAAACTTTTTCTTCAATTTTAAACTTTAAAAAGAATTATACAAGGATAAATTTAACTCCTCTCAATAATTGATAAATTCATAACTAAAAATAATTTATACCAATAAACCAACTAAATCCCTTTTAACTCTGGATCTACCAAGTGAGCTTGGAAGATCCAAAGTTAAGATGGATCTAGTATGTTTTAATTCCTCCCTTTAAATAGGCTACATTCCACATGAATACTGTGGGTTCTCATAAACCCGGAGTATAAAAACCAAATCAAGTTTAGCTTAACTCCTTGAGAAAAAATAATAAAAATGAAAATAATAACATAGAAAATTTATCTTTATTGCACTAAAAGGCGCTATGGAGCCAAATATGCAAGAGATATCGTCCTATATTTGTTATGTAAACATTTTACTTGGTTAAATAAAACCAGCCTAGATCCATCTTAACTCTGGATCTATCAAGCGCAGAGAAGGATCAAATATCTCGAGGTGTAAACCTTTCCTCAAGTTTTGCACTCCGAAAAGAGGTTTGCACTTGAGGGGCTTAGAATTGGCTAAGTGTTGGTCAATTTTTCCTAAGAATTGCTGGTTAGTTTTGAGCAGGATTAGGGTGAGACAATCGGTAGAGAGAGCCAATTTTGGTCAATCATACCTCTGTTTTATTTATATTTTTATTTATTTACCACAAATTTTTTAATATAACTCTGGGTTAAGGTACATGGATAATTATTGCAAATATATTGATTACAATTGAGGAGACATTACAAATGTTTCCAAACCTTATTACATTACATCTACACATGTGCCCTATACTGACTGTAGAGCGCCTCTCGGCGCAATAAAAATAAAATAATACAATTAACAATTATATTTATTAATAAAAATAAAAACAACCGCCTTAAACATTTTTACTCAATAAAAAATAAAATAAAGAAAATTAAAAATAACTCTACATTAAAACAAAAATAACTTTAAACTAAAATAAAGAGGGTGAACTTGACTTGAATTATTGGTGGTTTTTGAGCTAGAGGTTTATGAGAACCCATGACATTCATGTGGTACATAGCTTATTTAAAGGAGGAAATTAAACCAACATAGATCCATCTTAGCTTTGGATCTACGAAGCCCCAAGAGAAATCAATTCTCTCTAAAAAAAGGTTTAAATTTTAAGAGATGTGATCCCTCTCAAAACTTGATAGATCAAAAATTAAGATAAATATATTGTGCGAGTTATTTTAGTTTAAATTTATTTTTATTTTCACATAAATTTATTATTATTATTATATTTTTACTAAATCAAAATATTTACAAAACATTATATTACAACATCTCTATCATCTTAAACATTTTTTAACAAATTTATTCTAAATTAAACCGTTAGTTACTTATTCTTCCCCTTTTTATCTTCCATGTCTCGCCATCTAAACAATAATATAAATACACCCAATTTTAGAAATGTCAAAATCCCGGGTCCCCATCCTATCTGCTTCGAGTCTTCGAAAAATCAGAACTTCTCCCTTTCTTATCAAAGTGAAAGTCTATGTGGCACACGCCATAAACCTGGCAGGGCTATAAACAATTATCGAACAAACAAGGAGATAAGGGGGAAACGCTTTTAAATTCCTTCAAACTCTGAAACCCTCGCTGTTTTTCACCATACCCAAGCAGCGAAAACAGCGGGGACTCGCAAGCACAGTGGCCTTACACTCCTGACATCTGGGTTCCAAATTAATGGCAAATTTCATCGAAGCTCTTCGACGATCCGACTGCTGCTAAATCAGGTTTGTCGCGTTCTTAAAATTTTTCACAATTTTATGAGTCTTGTTGAAGGAATGGTCCTAAATTTCAGTAAGTTAATCAATTGTGTGCAACGAGTGCAAATCCACGGTTGAGTCTTCTCTGTATGAATATAAGTCCTCAATTTACTGTATCACTGATGGTAGGAGTCATATTCAGAAGGAAACTGCGTGTTTAGTAAAATTTGAAAGATTGCTTGATTGTCCTCTTGTGATATTGTGGGCGGTATGATTTTGTGTTCCCTTGGGATAGCCATCCTGACCATGTGCTGCCGAATGCCGGCCAGAGACTATTGGATCATCTTTCAATTTCGTGTTTAAAGAGCTTTTACGAGAGCACCCAGTGGCCATTTCACTCATTTTCCAATGTAAATTCTGATCCGCTTGACTGCAGCAAATAAGTTCCAACATATCACGATGAGTTTCTATATAGGTAGAGACCTTCATATTAACATAGTGGTTGACTAGTTCCTGGTTGTACCTGCAGCAGGTAAGTCCCAATATAGCATGATCAGTTTCCATATAGGTAGAGACCTTCAAATTAACAAAATGGTTGACTGGTTTCTGGCTGTACATGCATGCTGGCTGGGCCTCCCTTCATCTGTGAGATGTGTTGTGTGGGTGTGCGAGAATAAAAAACAATGAATAATAATAATAAACATTTGGACGTTCTGTGTTCACCTGTTTTGGTGACTTCTAAATCGTAATTGATATGGCTTTAACATTTTCTCTCTGTGGTACACTGATTTCACCAGATTTGTGTACTACTAATCTTGCTTTTTATATAAAACAATAAACATTCAAAAACTTATTTGGCATTTGCTTTGCCCAGGTTGAAACTCTTTGTTTTGTTAAGAGAGCAGGCCATCGAATTTACTTGTGTCCATAATTTATACAAACTTGGTTTATATTTTGCACAGACCATCTCAACTCTGATTTGATATGGCCCTCTAGTTTGTGAAGCTTGAGGTTGTTTATCCAGAGGGGATAAAGTATATACACCTCTGTCAACTTCAACTCTAAAATCACTGTACGGAGGGGTCCCTTGTCCCAGAAACAAGAAGTCTCTTTCACCAATTTGATGCTTAGCTCGGTTATCGCCTTGAAATAGATTATTATTAATATTATTATCTAGAATTATAATACTTAGTATATAAGCCATTTGTGTGAAGTTGGGATACACATACTCAAACTTTGCAACCTCTAGGTTCATATCAAACCTGGTTCTGGTTCTTGACGAGTAGTTGTTAAGTGTCTACATTCAATTCACCTAAAACATCATCTGAATTCAATGCACTAACACACACATAAGCTGTTGATTGATCCCCATCCTCACCCACCACCACCCAGTCTGTAGAGCACGGAGACTTGAATCAGTTTACACCTTCTCGAGAATTTAAGCTGCCAGTCTTACTTGAGCTTGCTATAAGGTAAGGTTATCACTTCAACGAGCGTAGCAAGGGTAAAGCGCCACTTATATGAGAGAGTGGAGATCCCTGCATGGTCATCTTATCAGACTTGTTATGGTTGTGAATTTGTGTCAACCCCTGGGTGTAATATTATCTCGAGGATAGTCACTGATGAATCGCTTATTGCTACCCTTTCTGGGGACTTTTGGGTGCATTTCATATTTCTATAATACTACGTCACCAAACATTTAAAGGAAAAATTTCTTATAGATTTCCTTAAAGGTCAATGTAATGCTTGACTTTGTATGCTCCCACATTCTGCTTTTGAGCATTGCTTGACTTTGTATGCTTCCACATTCTACCTTACAGTATTCCATACTGTTGTTGGAAGTTTGGTTGATTTGGATTCATCTCAATTCTTTAAATCCGTGAATGCAGTTACTGTGAAGCTTTTATATTATGTGCTTATATCTTTATTATAACTTCGCATACGATTTCTTTGATGTACATTTCAAAACTTTATATCTTAATATTTTACAATTTGATAAAGCTGTTTGTGGTAACTGACATTCAGCTTGGTGTTGTCTTAGGTTTTGATAACTCATATTGTCCTTGCGGTTAAGAACTTTTGAAAGAAATCTTGGTGTTGAATATTGTTTCCCACATAGTACTTGGGTCTTCCAACCTTCAGTCCGAGTACTTGGAAAGAAACAAAATTCTACAGTTTGAGTAACATTATGGTTCTTTCAAACTAAATTTACCCGGAGTCAATATCAATGATGGCAGCTACAAGTTCTTTGCAATTGTTCCATGTTCTAAGGCCTTGCAACCACCGTGGACAATTTACTCGCTTCGAGGTATGCTTTGGTGGGAAAAGTTTCCATAAGAGTCTAATGATTTTTGTTTTGTTTTTGGTTAGATCTGTTTTGTTGTAATTTAGAGTAAAAATGACTTGCATACTATAACAGCATTGGGCAACTCTGAGGCGTACCTCTAAAAACTAGATCTATATCATCCTTTTTGCCAAGAAAAAGGTCATATATAAAAATATCATGTCATGAAAGAGAGAGAGAGGAAGAAAACAGAGTTATCTTGTCACATCAACCACTATAGGAGGAATATATCCATTATCATCATTCTGAAGGTTTGAGTAGGAGTTCAACATGCTTCATACAAACATCTCTGTCAGTTTCATCGTCTTCCTGTCCTCAAGGCCAAACAAGAGGGACAAGGTGTTTGATAGCAGTTCTTGGAAAATGAGATTTAGGTATTTGAAATCCTTGCCATCTCACTTAGGTTTGCTTCTACGTTTGCATGACTTGGGATTTATGTTTATCTTGATTTAGTGGGACTGTAATGGCTTTGAAAGGGACATTGTCCTAGTGGCTCAAGTACTTAAATTTTCTTTTTCTTTATTTTGTATTGACATGACATAGTTTACAATAATCACATGTGAATCAGTAAGAAAGATCGAGTGACTTTAGTAAAATTTGTATTGTTTACTTACTTGCAAATGTGGAATAAACCTCAAATGCCCAGTAGTTATGAATGTTACTGAAAGGTGGTAGATTCAACACCCAAATATTTATCTTTTGAGGTTACCCTGAAGGTGTTTAAACTTTAAACTTTAAACCATGTTCAGGGTGCTTCATGTAATGTGGAGTGCATGGTGTGTTGACTACCCTTGCTCATAGCAGACGGACATACACATTGAAGATAGTTAACTCATGATTGTTATGCCTAGATTTGATGCTTATATAGTTCACTTAGTAGTCTATGTGGCTTGGTGACACTCTTCTTGAGGCATAGACATGGAGGTTGGTTAATTGCTTGAAGGATGATCCATTTAGAGGAGATCATTGAGCCCTAGGTAGCAATCGGAACACTTTGTTGCTTGCATGGAGGCTTGTGTTGGAGTTGAGGATGCTTGGTTTGAGGAGTAATAATGTTGGTGTGGTGTACCTATAGGTACACATGGCTTCAGAGGGAGCATTGCAACATTGGATGCCTTCATATGAGTGATGGATTGTTCTTGTGGAGTGCTCACCTTGGTACCCTTTGGTGGAGGCGCATACCTTGGAGCTTGATATGTTTCTCTTAGAGTTGGAGTGTTTCACATGTTGACCTAATCTAGTAATTAGTTAGGTTGCTTGTTCAAGACATTATCCACTTTGTTATTGTTGGCCTCTGTCATCTTTCATATAAATAAAGCGGGGAGAGAGTCGTTTCATACATCATGTCCATGACATATTTGTATTAGGGTTGTAAGAGCTAGAGCAAACTCATTTATTTTGTTGTACTTCTTCTTCATTGTAATTTGTTGTCTGTCTTGAGAACTAGGGTCCTGAGATGATTCAACAATACTAAGGTTAGGGTTTGCCCTAAGAAGACAAAGAGAGCCAAGGTTTGGGAGAAATATTAGAGGAGCAAAGGAAGTACTTGTTCATGTAAGAGAAGAAGATTGGGGTTTTGTGTATTTTTCCTTGTGGATCTTTGGTAGAGTGAGCAGCCTTGGTTGGAAGTGATTCCTAGTTAGGATTTGGTGGCTAAGGTTTTTTATGGTTTGTTAACTAGGGTTTGGGGAGCATGACTTGTAACACCTTGTATTGAGCTATTGTATGTACATGTAATTTTATCTTATATAAATGAAATATGATTTGCTACCCAAACTTTGTGTATGTGCAGATCTAATTTTTAGCTTATGGTTATGATGATTGAGTAGTTTTTAGTGCTGGTTATGCATGCTGATTTGACATAACATTGGCAGATTTTGTTAAGGGATTTGACAAACAAATAGAAGCTAATTGGTTAGATTTGTGGCTGTAATAAATCTAATGTAATAAGTTATTTTTAGATATGGTTTATGTGCAAGATTGCGTTGTAACTTGTAAGAGCTAGAAACATTGTTCTCGATCCTATTAATTGTCCATTGAACCTCTCGTGCAGCAATAAATTTGCTCAACCCTAATATTATCTTACTTGAAGTCAACAAACAAAGCAAATGTGAAGAGATCGCAGATTGTGCAAATAGATGGCGTCATGTGTATTGATTGCAGTTTGGAGTCGAACACACACACACACACACATATAAATAAAGCGGGGAGAGAGTCGTTTCATACATCTTGTCCATGACATATTTGTATTAGAGATGTGAGAGTTAGAGCAAACTCATTTATTTTGTTGTACTCCTTCTTTATTGTAATTTGTTTCTGTTTTGAGCACTAGGGTCCTTGAGATGATTCAACAATACTAAGGTTAGGTTTGCCCTAAGAAGACAAAGAGAGCCAAGGTTTGGGAGAAATATTAGAGGAGCAAAGGAAGTACTTGTTCTTGTAAGAGAAGAAGACTGGGGTTTTGTCTGTATTACCTTGTGGATCTTTGGTAGAGTGACCAGCCTTGGTTGGAAGTGATTCCTAGTTAGGAGTTGGTGGCTAGGGTTTTTTATGGTTTGTTAACTAAGGTTTGGGGAGCATGACTTGTACCACCTTGTATTGAGCTATTGTATGTACATGTCATTTTATATTATATAAATGAAATATGCTTTGCTACCCAAACTTTGTGTATGCTCAAATCTAATTTTTAGCTTATGGTCATGATGATTGAGTGGTTTCTAGTGCTGGTTATGCATGCTGATTTGACGTAACATTAGCAGATTTTGTTAAGTGATTTGACAAATAAATAGAAGCTAATTGGTTCGATTTATGGCTGTCATATATCTAATGTAATAAGTTTTTTTAGATATGGTTTATGTTCAAGATTGCGTTGTAACTTGTAAGAGCTAGAAACATTGTTCCCCTGAAGTATACTTGTTTGCTATTTACTTGAGCTACCTTTGTATTTGTTTAGAAGTAAATGAAGTAATTACTACCATAATTTATATTTCATATTCAACCCTAGGGTTGAAAGTTCATCGGAAACGGATTTGAGGAACCTTGAGATTTATGTTACCAGATTTGTTGGCCTAGGTTTGGGTGCCCATAGATTTGGTAGGGTCTGCTCCAAAAATGGATCCTTAAATCTGAAATGTATTAGGCTCATGTACCAACGAAATGGTATGATTTTCCTATGTGACCATTCTTCCATTGAGGATCTTATGCAGTGATATAACTGCTTGATCATATTAATAGTCCATTGAACCTCTCGTGCAACCATAAATTTGCTCAACCCTAACATTCTCTTGCTTCTTGAAGTCAACAAACAAAGCGAATGTGAAGAGATCGTAGATTGTGCAAATAGATGACATCATGTGTATTGATTGCAGTTTGGAGTCAAACCATATATATATATATACTGTAGAGAATCCATGAAAGTCTGCGATTGCTAATATGAACAATCTGAAAACTAGTTTCTTTTCATATAGGTAGATAATTTCTCTACATATTTTGCAGCAGAATAGGAACAAAAATACACAATCACACAATTCAACAACACAATTTTTCTAGGGAACCCAACTTGGAAAGCCCTTTGCTTGCTTGAGAATTTTGTTGATAGAAGAATGAGCAAGAGATCTCTTACAAAACACTCTTGTTTCAATAGATAATACAATGATTTCCTTGCTTGAGCTAAAGATTGAAACAATTTGGAAGATCTATGATCCCTATTCCTTCTTGCCTTGCCTAGATGAGCTCCGAAATCCTTGTGCAAATCTCGTAAATGAGGAGCTCTTATTTCTTAGGAACTTCCTCCTATTTCCTAGCACATTCCCAAGGCAAATTCTCCTTCTATCAACTAACACAAGCCTCCTACTTGGCACGCTCTCTCACAAGCTCACACACAAAACTAGTGCACACAATAATGATTACAATTGTGCCTTCGCTCCTTTTAAGCAATTAAAATGGCTAAATTTGGCAAATTATATTTCAGGAAATTGATTTTGTGATTGATGAGTTAACTAAATTGAACTAACTCATCCAACTTGTCTCATCTCAATTCTAGAACTTGAGACTTAGTCACTTGTCCTTTTCCCAAATTAACTCGCACTTTATGACAATAAACTTGGCCTTCCACTTCTGCTCATTAGCTAACTGCTTCGTCTCTTGTCCTATTTTTTTGGGAAACTCTAGTATGCTAAGGAGAAACTCGTTGTGGTCCCTTTGATTAAGGCACAAGTCAAAGAACCCTTATTCACTACATTTTTCAACAGAGAGAGAGAGAGAGAGAGAGAGAGAGAGTTTGTTTTTTTCTGGGTAAATAAGCTTCTTCTATTAAACTAATACCAGACTACATAATATCAAAATCCTTTTGCTGTGGTCTGTTAGATTGGAAACTAGACCAATGGAAAAAGTTAGTCTTTTGTCCAAATGTCCATATACTAACTTGATACATACAAAAAGGTCTACTAACCAAGACTTTATTATGCCTGTCAACTATTGTTGCTGCCCTGTCCTTTAATACTTGCCAGTGTGGACTTGATACCATGGCTGTCAATGACTCTCTTACCTTCAAAAGGCACCTGAAGGTGAGGTAATAGTTAGCAAATCTAGTCTTTGCTATCTTCAACAACTCCAATTTTGAGTGAGTAGGGAAAAGCCCATGGGTATTGCTCTCATTTGTAATAAATTTTATCATTTTTTACCTCTCCTATACAAATCACCAAGCCATTTGTATTGAGGTTGTTTGTTTTTATTATATTATGCATCAAAAGGTTCATTGTGTGAACCAAACACCAAGACCAAAATATGTTGGGGTATTTATCCTCAATAATTGCTCCCACTGCCTTACAATTAGCAACATTATCAGTGATGAGTTGGACGACATTGTATGGCCCAATAATTTCAATTGTTTCAAGTAATGGTTCTGCAATGTTAATGCTGGTCTTGAATTTGTCTGAATAATTATATGCTGAAAAGAATATTGCACCACTAACACAGACAACCAGAACACTTATCAATGGCTTTTATTTTACATTGGTCCATCCATCAGATACAATGGACACCCCATGCTCATTCCAAGAACTTGTCATTCTATTCAAAGAATGACTTATTTTAGCTTTTTCATGATGAAGTCCCACGGTTTTGGCTTTGTCATACCCAGGGCTCCTGTGTCCTTTGGGGGCATCATTAATGGCGGAAACCATTTCATGCCAATAAGGTGAGCGAAGAACATTGAATGGTACCCCACATGCATATATAAGATAAGATAATTTTATTAATATCCAATGAATGACCACAAAAAGGTCAACGGGATTGCCGGTTACAATGATTACAACATGCCTAGTCGGTGGACCAAACGGTCCCCTTCCTTTATAAAAGCAGGAAATACAAATTAGAAAGAGTGCTAATGTAAAGTGAGAGCTAGATGACTAAAGCATCATGACAATGAGCTGTGATGAAGAAGTAGTCCTGGAGGAGAAAGAGGAGCCTCCTGAAGGAGGGAAGGCTCCTACTCCTAGCATCCGAGGCCGATAGAAGAGGACTGAAGGAAACTTGTCAATGTCTGTTGTCTTGAGGAGGAACTGGACTGCTGTAGTTGCCGTATGGAAGATTTGGGGTGTCCCCTAGAGGAGGGTCTGGTCTTCGAATGCTGATGGGGTCTAGTGGGACGATCCCCCCAGATTCGCATTGATCTAGAGTCATGGTCTATGGATCGATTGGTGGTTCTCTTGGTGCCCCGTGAAGCCGGGAGTAGCCTGAAGAAATCTGTGATCCTCTGTGTGGTGTCCGAAACGAAAGGAGGCTGGAGTAGAAGCAAACGGTGCCTGAGGGCCTCTTGAAGGTAAAGTGCCAGGCATCTCTAGTCAGCGTATCTAAAGAAGTTGGCCAGCCCCTGGGTGCCCCTGAATAAGCAATAAAAGCGCCCTCGAATCTCATAGTAGACTGGGCATCTGAAGATGAAATGCAACTCAGTCTCTGCCTCCTGTAAGTGACAGAGCTGACAGATCCTCTCCGTCCTGTCATTGTGATGGTCTGTCTCCACTCAAAGTCTGTGTGATCCAACCCTGAGCTGCCCGAGAGGGATCCTAATGGCATGCATCCAATGCTGGAGGGTATACTGGGGTTGAACAATGAGTCCATCTCTGATCTCCAGAAGGTGCTTAGCATAGAAGGCCATCTTTGGGTGCAGCCAGCTCGGAGGATTGATCCATGTGGTCTGAATGTACTGTCTGTAGATGTCCTCCGTGATGATTTTGTTGAGTTCTTGCTGGTTTGGAAGGAGGTGCCCCGGGGCATTCAGTGAATACTGGAACAGGGAGAGATGATCCATCTGGATGCCTATAAGGCTTAGGAGTTTTGTCACCCCAGTGAACCAACATCTGGTACGGCCTGTCTGCGTATAGGCGATGCTCTCCGAGGACCAAAAGGCTAAGTATGGGTACCTGTCTCGGCCTTCTCTCGTGTTTGCCAGCCCACGGATCCGATGAAGAAAATAGACTATCCTGAAGATTGCCTCCAGGCGGAAGGGCTTAGCCCCGAACTCTGCTAGGATGATGTTCTGAGGAACTGTCTGCTTGCACCAAATGAAGCGACGCAAGAGAAGGGTCTGGACTCGCTCAGCCGAGGCCCAATCTAACTCCAGTAATGAGGGCCCACAAACCTCTGATCCATAAAGCACGGTGGGGCGGATCAAGGTATCCATGATGTTCATCTTGGATGGAATGTCCTAGAAGTGTTGACGGAAGCACTGTCTCTCAAGAAGGGCCAGTGAACCATATCTTTTGTTTATCCTGCGCTGAACAGCCGGTCGAAGGCTGAAACGGGGACCTGTAAACTACACTCCCAAGTAAGTGTAACTGCTGACGGCTTTGATTTCTTCTCCCTTGAATAGGAAGCGGAAACTCGAGGTTTTCTTCACCCCATTGAAAATTATGACTTTGGTTTTGCTCAGGTTCACCGTCAAGTGCCAAAGATCACAAAAGGCTGCGAGGGCATTCAGCTGTCTCTATAATCCTTCCGGGGAAGAGGCTAGGAGGGAAATATCATCGGCGAAAAGTAGGATGGAGATCAAGACATGGTGGAGAAGGCACCCATCAGATTCCTGGATATGCTCGCGGAAGAAAGATTCCAGTTCATTAATGTAGATCCCGAAAGGAGTGGGGGAAAGAGGGGGAAGGGGTCTCCGTCACTGCTATGGATAGCGAAGGATGACGAGACGGGGGGGAAGTAACACACTGCAATGTAAATGTCTCTCGGAGGGGAGACGCTGGCTCTTATCTGAATCCACATGAATGTGGCGTGATCATCGGTCGCCACAACGAAGATTGTCTTTGAGGTCATCTTTGGCGAGGCATGCTACTCCCCCAGAATCTCTATCTCCTCTTGAACTCTGTGTCTCCTGTCTGCAAGCTAAGGTCCACTGGTATCCTGTTATGTCAGGGAGAGGGCGGATAGGACTCGCGTGTGTTTCGGTAACGAGTAGGATGTTTGCTGAAGTGAGGGCGTCATGAAGTTGGCTAGGTGACGACCAGAAAGAGCCATTTCCATTCCAGCAGTGGATCAAAATACTTGTACCCTGTCTCCTCTCCGCTCGGGCCCATCATTTAGAGCTACCGGTTCGAGGTGCCCATCCCGGGGGGAAGGAATCTCGAATAACCGCTCATGGTCAAAGCTGAATAAACCTAGTTGTTATAGACCATAGACCATAGAAAGATCCTAATGAGCTCCGATGGTTGTTGACCAAACTTGGTCAGAATTAGTCAGAAAACGCTTCCCAACAACCTTGTTATAGACCATAGAAAGAAAGCCTTAGTTTTGTTTTTTACTTTAATTCATGCTATCTTAAAATTGAAAAAATAATTTTTTCCCTAAAGATTGATCATTTCTTGTAACACTGCTTTGATCTATTGTAGCTTGGAATAATTTGTGATTTTTACTGGGCGTAGATTGCATCTGGATCAAGCATTGCTGATGTTATGGTGGAGCACTTTCTATTTTGTCACTATTTCTTTTTCTACTTTCTCTATGGTTGTCCGTCCTATGGTAAATTCACAAGCACTTATGGAAAACATCTTGCCCTGATGAATCAAATTTCCCAAATGCCATTGGTCATGCAGTAGACTCTAATCATAGAAGTGAGATTGCCTAAATACATGAAGGGTATGTTACACATCCATGGAGTGAAAGGCTCTCAATTCCTAGCATGAATGTAGTGTGCTGACTACACATCTTTGGTGAGATTCCTAATGCACTGGATTTTACACCCTGTGAATCTCCTAGTTTTCCGTCATCTGTGCTTTCAACATGGAGTGGTGCCATTTTGGTCACAAATTTTGTAAGAGGGGCTGAACCAAAAAGAGCAAAACAAATATTGTTTTAAATGACAATATCAGTACAACATTAGAAGCTTAGACATTACCTTGTGGTATTCTTATTTGACAGAGTTGTGGACTTGCTCAAGTGAATCTTTCCCTTCCAACTGCTAGATGGGAATGAAAATAGAAATAGTGATTTGAGTGATCAGAATTCAGTTACTGACATGACTTGTGCTGTGACTGCTGTCTGACATTCACAGGCTTGTTCAAGCCTTGGCTAATATTGACTTGGAAACTATTGTTGTCTACAATTTTAGCACTTACATGACATCAATACCCGGAATTGACGCTTTAAAACTGGTCCCACGTGGCTGTTCAGTTTCCAGCTTGGCTATTTGACTTGGAAGATGGGTCACTGCTGCCAACCATTATCAGTTATAGCAACTGTTCAGTGTGAAAAATTCTGAATCTAAATTATAGAAACCCTACTGTAGTATTGTGATTTACTTCTCCTACTTGTTTGACTTATTAACAAGTTATTTTAAATACTATTGCAGCCTACACATACATACAGATCAAGAACTGAAGAATAAAGCCTGCATGACAAAGGAAACAATATTTTGTGGACAAATGTCCCCGGAAAACCCAATGCGAGAAAACCGGTGCAACGACCCTTAGAGGGTTTTATTATTATGCAGAATTCTGAATACATTCAATGGTACCAGACATGGTTTGCCCAAAAAAAGAAAATCTCGGCAGATGTAACTCTATCGCTCGGAGACAGAAAATATCGCTAATTCAGCTGAGGCTTCACACCTTCTGGCTCTGTTGAAAACGAGCCCTTTCTGGCCCACTGGAACCCCAGCATTGCCTCTCCTGGCACTGCGTCAGCCTTACGGCCCTGCTTGAGCCTCTGCGCAGCATTGGCTGGCCATGCGTTACCCAGGCTGAGCCTACGCAACCTCTGTGCAGCTTTGGCTTGGTCTGCGTCACCCTGGCTGAGCTTACGCTGTCTCTAGGCTGCTCTGGCTTGGCCTGCACCACCCTTGCTAGGTCTCGGCGCTGCTCTGGTACGGATCTGCCTCTTTGCCAATGTATCCTCGGCCTCGGATTTGAAATCCCACTGTTGAGCTACCCCTCACTGCACTGCAAGCTCACTCAAAAATTCTCAGCAAACCACGCCCCAGAATTTTGACTTAGCTCAATTGCTGCCACTATGTGTGTGTTCTCCAGCTGACCGCAAGCCTTCCTTTAATACTTTTCTCGTTGAAGAATCAATGGTCGTGATCTAATCTCTAATCGATGGCTAAGATTAGAAAAGACTTGATCCTCGTCACTTAGAACATTCTCACCCACATGTTTAAAATTAATTCCCTTTAATTATTTAATTTCCCCAAGTTAGACTTTGGGTCTCCATTAAAATAACTGATATTTTGAATAACTTAGGTTCCGGGTGGAATTTCTCCAAATGATTTCTGGGTCTTGGAGATCTCATGTGTTCTAGCCCCTCCACCAAGTTTCGGAGCTAGAGCACATCTGATGCTACCCAAAATCTCAACATTCAGTTTCCTTGAGCACACACACACGTATAGCTGTTATACTTGGTATTGAAACAGAAGAAGGGAGAAATAATAGAATTGAAGAGTCTCTTCTTCACTCTAGTTTTCTTCCCATCCGCACAAGCCTCTGCTGGAATTGGCACAAAGAGCAACTATGCTTGCATAAACAGTCCTTCATTGTGCACATATGTAATATTTATGACAGAGCAATCGAATTGGAGTTAATACTGTGATATATATTGGCTTCCCTAGTTCCTCCACCATGCTAGCACTTGTTGATTAATTGGCTGAAAGGAACCTACATACATGTTTGATCATATTTTGGGATGTGAAATGATGCAGAATAAATTAAATAAAGTCACTGTGGCCTTGCTTACCTACTACTATAATTAGCCATCTCCAAGAAAGATTTGTGGTTAAATTATGTCATCTTGATTTCTTTGTTTGTTGATGCAGGCCAATAATGCTTTTTGTCAACATAAGGCAATAGTGGACCGGTCATGCATGTTGAGCCACTGTCTCTCCTCATGTGCTCAGGTACTTAAAATTGGTTTCTGACCAGTTTCTCTGCATATTTATTTTATCTTCAATATCGTTGTGGTTTTGGCATGCCTTTTTGCTTTAAAGACTATCCTGCGAGAACTTATTACCCTGATTCCTTACCACACAAATCAGTTGTAAACTATTTATGACCAATTATACTTGTATTTGTTTTTGTTCATGCTATTAAAAAAATTACCTACCTTTTTCAAGTAGAAACAGAAGTTTCAGTTGGATAGAAATATCAACCTTTAGTTTCTTTCCTTTGCGCTGCAAATTTTTACTGATGCTGCTTATATTTTTTCCTTGCCCATTATTGATAAATGTCTATTAAAAATGAGATCATTTGATATACTTCATGACAGTGCTTCTTGTAACCATATTTTGCCATGGATATAGTTTTGAAGTTATTTGAACAGTTCATGAATTACCTTGCAGAGACAGGATGCTTGGAGCCTCAAGTTGTCAAAAAGAGTAAGCATGCCACTGTGTACAGTCCCTACTTTTCAGGCTGTTGTCACCTGCAAATCTCTATTCAGTTCAGGACAATTAAATCATGCACTTTTACTGTCCATTAAACCTGCAGCTTTATCATTGACCAGGTATAACAAATTGAATTTAGTTACTTCTGCAATTACCTTATCATGTCCTCTTTGTGAATAGCTGTAACTTATATATTTCCTATTGCTTTTTGTCTTAAAATTTTTAATTTTAGCTTTTACTTGTAGTTGGGAAAAAAATTGAGATTGCTGTTGTGTATAGTTTTTGTTATCTGTCTGATGCTGTTGGTAGTATAACTGCAGTAGTAGTAAGAATTTTGTTGCAATAATAAATTCGGCAGGCAATATGAATCAATCATGAGAATAGCTTTTGGTTTGCCACTATTTTATCCTTTTAGAACCATCTGGGGTTAAGTTAGGTTGCAATTGCTGTACAGGTTGTTTACACCACTGGATGATGTTGTGTAAACGTTTACTCCAATAACAGTGATCTGAGTCCCTTTTTCTCAATAGCCCACAAGGAATTGGAGAAAACCAACAGAAGGACAATCTCTAGAAAGCATGCTCTCATTGCTCAAAAAGAGGACATGGGATGGACAAGAGTGCCTCATCCATGAAAACCAGAAAATAATAAACACACCTGTATCCTATTACTAATACTAATACTAATAATAGTAGTAGTGAATACATGATAATGAGTTACGATATAGAATGATAAGGCACTGATTTGAGGCTCACCTCCTCCAGGCTGGTCTGAGCCTTGGCCTATTCTGTCTATCACCTCTCGACGGCATAGGATAGGGTCTTGGTCTAGCATCTGCATTGTGGTGGCTTCCTTTGCTCCCCCCACGCAGATTCCTCCACTTATGTGATTATGAAACTAACATTATCTTTAGCATGGTAACTGATGAAATGAAAGATAAGTTGCTACCCTATTGATACAGTATTCTTTGATGTCAGTAATAAGTATGTAGAGTTGTAGACTACATTTCTGTCGTGTATTTCAAGTATGATTGTCCCTTTCTATATGCCTAGAAGGTTACAATATATTCTGCAGGTTATTTTGGATTTCTTTGGAGAGGTATGCCTCTTTAAAGAAGTTCTTCATTGTGGCATCTTTTGTTCCTTAGGGTTACTCCCTGCATACTATTCCTGTGGATGGGGATTCTTCTTTTGCAGGTTTGCAGCCCAATGTCAGGATGTCCTCTGCTTTAGGTGATGCTTTTCTGTTGGGGGACTTTAATAATTACACCAGCTAAATGTGGTGTTCCAACCATGATTTGTATCAGAAGCTTTGGTGATTGATGAGGTTGATGACTATGAGAAAGGGTTACAGAGATGTTCATGTATAATATCCCTAAATCACACTCATGTCTATGGGATAGTTAAATAGATGTGTCCCTTAGGTACTATATATATAGTCTTCTTGACTACATATCCTAATTCCTTGTACCATTCGATTTATCATTTTCTTATTTTCCCTTTTAGACTATATGGGCCTACCCCTTTCCTTTTAAATGGCTATGGCATCCCCTGACTCCACAAGGTGTATCATAAGTAGGATTTGTGCGAGTTGGAACTTTGCTGACTTGTGGTTGTTGTTGTTTGTGGGAATGAAAACTCTCAAGCCTCTCACTTACGCCTTCTTTCAATGGCTTCATTTGTTGTGCACTTGCTGTGCAAACATTGTCCAAATCCCCTTGTAATCACCATTGTATAAATGGATGCAATAGTGTGTAATTGTTGTAATCATCATTCTATCCCAACTTCATTTTTTGGGGCAAGGAAACTGACCATAAAACTACTATAATTTTGTGCAACCTGTCTATTAAAGTCCACACTAAAGTTTTGTGATAAACTGCTAAAATTAAAAAGAATATCTAAGGGATTTCATTGAACTTCTTGCATTTAGCGAACCAACCACTTGGGTGCACAAACCATGTACTGGTTTGTATACCTTGTACTCTGTGAGTGGTTGCCTACCTTGAAGAACCTGGGACCTTTATGAACTTGTAAAGATTGCTGTAGAAAGATTCACAGCGTGAAATCAAGTGTTTTCAAATTCGTGCATTGTTGAGTGTTAGAAATCAAGAGGATTGAAAGAAAATGCATCAAGTTTATCATGTTCCTGAATAGAAGCATTGCCAAGTTGTTTTACTTGATTTGTGAAACCCACATGAGTAGAGGAGGTGTTGTGTTGAGTTGCCTCACTATAATGAAGGAATTGAGCTGCCATAACACAAATAGAAAAGATGTGGAGGGACCTGCTATATCAAATTGCTGCATCAAGTAGAAAAAAAAAACCATTGATCATCAAATTGGAAGGGAGCTTCCATTCAGATGAACCATCATTGTCTTGACTTGTATGTGCTTGCATGGCCTAGCCCAAGTTTACCAGTGACAAAAATTAGAGGTATTGCAGCCTACATACATGAATGCCCCAGGTTGACCAATGACAAAGAGCACAGATTGGTACCCTTAGTCACCTAAGGACAAAGAGCACATATTCTGACAGTAATTTTTGTTGATGTTTGTAGCTCAGGCAGATACTTTTGCACAACCTTTTTGTCTATACGTGTTGAAGTCGCCCACATTCTCCTTAGAACATTTTCTCTAGTGTGAGTAAGATTTCTGATGTAACTTAGCCTAAGTCAAACTTAGGAAAAAACACATATTATGTTGGCTTATTGAGCTAAAATAAACTTACTAAAAGTAAACAATTTACTTTAGTGATTATGTTTTAATCTTAGCCGTTGATCTCAAGAGAGGCGAGATCTAATCTCGGTCGTTAATCACTTTGAGATTATGGTTAGGGTTAGGGTTTTAGCTCAATGTAAAGTTATAAAAAACAAGGCTAAGGAGGGAGGAAAGACACACTACAATAGCACAAGATTGAGAGAAGCATCTTAGTGACCAAGTGTGTTGGGTAACGGGTCTGAGAGAGTGTAGAGAAGCTGGAGATCTAGATTTGCAGAGAAGATCGAGCATCGATCTAGGGCAAATCTATTGGATCATATCGAGGTTTATTTTGTATTCTGTAATTTCCTCAGTTGGGCCATTATCCTAGGACGGGAGCCCGAGAAGGTTTTGAATCATTGTTAAAGATGAATTTATCTAGGCTTAATCTGTTTGTGTCATTGTGATTGAGATCGATATATTTGCTTTTGCTGAATTTTGTTGTGTTAACGAACCTAGTTGTGTATTTAATTAGTAGATTTGTTAACTCTGCTAGGAATAGAAGTGTTGCATGCTAGGCTTGCAAGAAATCTAACATGGTGTTAGAATGTAAACTCCGACTAATCTTAGAATCAGGTGTTAGGTTTGTATTGGATCGTTGAGCGCTGGGTTTGGCTGCAATCATACAAAGGAAAGAATTTTCTTTTGAGCTCCGAAGGCATTGATCATATGACTTAGCAATTGAAATTTAAAAAAAATAAAAATAAAAAACAGTTTGCTTGACGACTGGGGCCCGATGGTTGACAATCACCAGCAGATATGGTTGGGATTGACCAACCGCCAGACAAGGGTTGTAGCGGCCATGGATCATAAGGATTAAGATAGGATGACGGAGGAGAGCCATGCAACAATTAGCATGGGTGGTCAAGAACAAACGACATTGTAAGGAGATGATGCCAAGAGGACTGGCTGACAATCGCCAAGTCAGCGGTCGGGGAGCAGGTGCCGAACGGAGATAGGAAGGCTTAGTATTGGCCGACTGTGCGAGTGGTAGCTTTGAGGGCCGAGGGCTGTGGCAGGAGTTGGTGTTAGAGTCAGTCGATAAGGATTAAGACAGGACGACGAAGGGAACCATGCAACAAGTAGCACGGGTGGTCAAGAGAAAATGACATTGTAATGAGACGACGTTAAGAGGACTGACCGATAGTTGCCAAGTCATCGGTTGAGGAGCAGGTGTCGAATGCAGATAGGAAGGCTGAGTAGTGGCAGACTGTGCCAGTGGTAGCTGTGAGGGCCGAGGGCTGTGGCATGAGGTGGTGTGTTGTGGGAACCAAGCATGTGTGCGTTGAGTGCAAGGGACAACATGCAACCGCTGTAGAAAATGTTGCTCAATAGCATGTCGACGTGGGTAGCATCAGCATGGGCACAGGTCACAAGGCAGGAAGGGTAATCGTTGGCAGAAAAATAATAAAAAAATCGCACAGGTGAGTGGGTAGAGTCGTGCTAAATGTTAAGTGAAGAAACAGGGCGTGAAGGATAACTGCCAACATCGATAAATGTTAGAGAACAACAGAGATCGCATAGGTGAGTGGGTAGAGTCGTGCTAAATGTTAAGTGAAGAAGCAGGGCATGAAGGATAACTGCCAACATTGATAACTGTCAGAGAACAACAGAGAAAGGGTCGATAGGCCAAATTGGTCACGACCAGAAAGGCAAAGCCACTATGGATGCAAGAACAAATGTCATGGGCAGGGAAAGAAAAGTTTGCAACTACATAACATAGTTAGTTATGAGGAAAGGGGGCGTATGGAACCCAATCACTCTGCAAATGATTGATTCATGGACGAAAGGTGTTAGGAACAGGCCATGCATACAAGTACAAGATATCATAGATCTGTGGTCGTATAGGTAGAGGCAATTGCAAAGGACAAGTCGTAGGCGAAAGTTGCTAGAATGGTAATGCACAACTGTATGAGGGTTATTCATGCCAAGAGGATAGTGTAGAGTGCGGTGAGGGTCGCAATAGCGCGGGAGGACAACACAAATTGTAGCGAGGATCGCAATAGCACGAGAGGACAATGTAGATTGCAACTAGGGTCGCAAAAACATGGTGACATCAAGTAATTGGTTATAATTGCCAAAAAATTGTAGTCACAAGTTTGCCAAAAAGATTGGTAAAGGTCAACCCTTAGAGGGATAGAGGGAGACTGTACCAATTAGGGTGTGATAGTGATTTTCTGTTTTCGGGATGGCATCAATTGTTTTGAGGTTTGAGGATAGGTTGGATAGGGCCTGTTGCCGCCTTGCACACACACCTAAGTTAGTGAGAAAATCCCTTAACCCCATAAGGTGTGGTTGGTGGAAAAATCAAGAGATGGGCCTGTCACCTATTCCAAACTCTCTTTGTTTAAGCTCTCTCTTAGGTAAGCTAAGGGGGGTGGTCCCTAAATGAAAAGCTAAGTTAAAAGGTGATGTGAGGTTTCTAGGAGATGTTATGGTCCATTTGGATTACTTGAGATTATGAGCAAATATAATGAGTAATATGGAATGAAATATACTTCAATAACCATCAACACATAAATAAAAGATGAACATATAAACCAGTGCCTTCAACAACACTGGCAAGATTTAAAATTGCTCAAAGAAATGCTTTCAAGGTATAACCATTCACAATTCCAAAGCATGTAAAGAAGCAATATAAAATAACTTGCAAAATGGAACAAGCTAAAACTTCACTTGCAAAGTGAAAGATATGGTACTTGCCCATATGAGATATTACAAGATAATCAATTGAAAACATTTTCATCATGACAAGTATATAAATAAATTACAAGTAAAATAGATTGAAAAGTAAAGTGTGTTAATATGAAATGCACTTAACTACATGGTGCTTTCGGTCTAATAGGTGTCATGTTACGTCAATTTGAACTTGCTCGATCTGTACAATTGCGATTAGGATCATTTGCTCCTCGAGATATTATACCTTTCTTTCGTATGCGGGAACTGGAATCGATTTTCTTTTTATTTATGTCACTTATCAATCACATAAAGGAACTGGATCGAATCTATCCTTCCTTTGATTAGATCATTAAATCATTTCTTTCTCTTGAAATTCATTCAATTCTTAAACACGTCTCTTTTTGGGATCATATCCATCTACCTACTTCATATTCCAAATATGGATGAATTTAGACTTTTCAATAAAGTAGGATATTACCAGTGGTCACTTCCATTTCTTATTGACTGATTTGATCAACCCGATATGGAACATTTTTTTCTTTATTGATGATATTGGCAAAATCATATTTCTTTTATATATTCTTCATGGAAATTCTTTCCATTTTTGTATGAGAACCAATCCTCTTGTTCTTGGGGTTTTCGTACTTGATGCAATTATCTTGGTTAATTTTAAGCTAAATCCCTACGTGAGAGATGTTCCTCTTGAACTCTATCCAAAGGGTAAAAATTTGGGTGATTGTAAGAAAGAGGGGCCGAGGACACAATGGTGTTGTTAACGATACCCTTCCCCTGAGTCGTACTAGCCAGCATGTGCCTTCGTTCCTACAAGGGGACAAGCCACCTCCATAACTGCAGGGTCACATACTCTTTACCTTACTTCGTACCAATTGGACGATTTTTCCAAGAAAGTATTTGATGAATATTAACCAAGCTTATGCTTGGAGTTTAATTGAGTTAAAATGCAAACTATGCTAAAATGACTAAATGCTATGCAAGTAAGTTTTCCCAAGAGAGATTTCCAATGCTTCAATATAATGGAAATGAGATAGTGCTCAAAGTAAATTGCAAATGTAACTTCAATTGGAAAAGTAAATTAGCTTGAAATGAATTAAAGTGATGCAAGTAAGTTTGCTTTGCAAAAGAGGAATTGCGTCGAGTAAATAGAAATGCTCACAATGATATAAATTCAAAATTGTTCAAGGCACATAAGTTTAAGCTTCATAAGAAAATTAAATTGTAAATTGATCCAAGTGAATGCCACAAACCATAAACTTTAGCAATAGAAATGAGATGAAGCCAAAGAAAAGTGAATGTTTGCTTGTAAAGTATGCTTGGAAAATAAGTGAGCAAGATAACAAATGAGCCTATAGTGAGGCAATCGTATCTTAAAAAAAGCCATTTGTTAAGGACCTAAATTAAACTTGCCACATAACTCCAAATACTTGCTTGTAAGAAATGAGCTGCTCTAAAGCAAAATATCAACTTGTACTTCAAAGCAAGAATGAAATGCAAAGCATCAAGTGAAACTTGTAGAAAAATTTAACTTAGAAATCAAAATGTGATGGTGAGGTTGTGTTAATTTTAAAGCATGTAAAATGAGCTAAAAAGGAAAGTTAGAAAAGATGAAATGCAAAATTAACACACTCACACAAAATCCTCCTTCTAAAAGAGGAGAAAGGATGCCTTGGGTAAACCCAAGCTGCCACAAAAAAAGGAGATATTTTATTATGATATTATAATGGAGTCAAAGCCTTATAGAGGGCTTCCCAAAAGATGAAGGGAATTAGTACAAGATTTAGATCTAGAAATAACTATAATATCCCTCCAACAATAACAACCTCAAGGGCCAATGAAAACTTTCTAAAATCTGAAAATTACAATCTCAACAAAGGCCCACATTATCCTTATTTGCAGCTCCTAGTGTCTACAACCTTCTTGAAATAAATCCTGGATGCTTGATAGGTCCTACAAGAAAACTAGTTAGATTTTAATAGTGTTTCCTCAGGGCACTTGTGTCAAAACTCCCAACTATGGGATGCAAAACTAAGACAAAAATAGAGTAAAATGTGAAAATTTTTGAATATACTTAAACAAAAACTCTACTGTTAAATCCTTGATTTACTTATCCTACTTACATGAGTTATTAATCTGAAATCTTTAGCTGAAGTAAATACATTAACAACCTACACATGCAGATCTAAATTGAATAACATGCACAATGACAAAGTGACACACAAGGATTTTCTGGACAACGTCCTTGGAAAAACCTAATGCGGGAAAACTACTGCTGCTAGCTTCTGGAGGGTTTTTATTATTAAGCAAATTATAAGTACAACAAATTTGGGCCCACACCCTCAAACGAGATTTACAGAACTCATCCTTTTTCCGGCCTCTAGAAACCCCAATGCTGCTCTAAAGCCCTCTGTGTCAGCCCTATTGGCCTGCGTCAGCCTCTGCATTGCTCAAGAAGGGCCCGCGTCACCCCAAACTAGTTTATGCTACCCATGCGGTGCCCTTGCTGGGCTCGCGTCAACCCTCCTGGCCTCTTGCTGACTCTGCACCGCCCTTGCTAGGCTCTTGGCTGCTCTGCGTAGCTGCTACCTCTGCGCTGCTGGTATGCTCCTTCGTTGCTTTCGTTGTACTCTTGGCCTGGGACTACACCACCCCCCTCGCCAATACTGCCTGTCGCTGCAGCTGAAACACACATGAAATTCTTAGCAATCCATGCCCTAGAATTTCAGCTTAGCTTCAGTGCTGTGCGAGTGTGTGTGTTCTCCAAGTGACCCCAAGCCCTCGTCTTATACTTTTCTCGTTGAAACATCAACGACCATGATCTAATCTTGAACCGACAGCTAAGATTAGAAGATGCTTGATCCGCGTCACTTAAGTCATTCTCATCACATGTTTAATTTAATTACCTTTAATCTTTTAATTTTCCTAAGTTAGACTTAGGGTCCTTAATTAAAAATATTAATTAATTAAATATCTCTTAAACCGGATCGAATTTCCCAAAACACTTTCTGGGTCTTGGAGATCTTATGTGCGTCCCTCCACAAAGTTTGCGAGCTAGAGCACATCCGATGCTACCCCAACACCCCAAAATCTCAACACTCCCTCTTAGCGAGGAATGTGCTCTAGTAAAACACTTCACCTCGAAGTTCTGCACTGATCTCTGGTGTGGGTCTCTGCACTGATGCTTGGTCTGCTGCCCTTCATCACTTCGCTACTGCTGCTCTTCTGTACTGCTGCCCATGACGTTGCCACCGCCACTGCTACATCTGTATTGCAGGTCCCTCTAAAAATCGCTGCATCATGCTTCGCATAGCACCGCCACTGCTAACCGCTGCATTGCAACTCAGTTGCTCAGAGTAAGCAACTAAAGGACTCCTGCCCAATCTTTGACAAGCAAGTTAGTTGGGTTGCATCTCATCACTGAAGCTCCATAGGCTCCTGCACTGCGCTGTCCTCTGAAGGCTACTGCGCTGTTGCAACTCTGCACTGTGTAAGTAGATCTGCTCTGCGCTGCTGTCCTCTATGTTGCTACTGCGTTGCGTTGTCCTCCTGAAGCCTTTGCGCAACTGCCTCTACGCTGCTTTATATGTGCACTGTGCTGCTCCCTTATCAACATGTCAGCCACTGCCTCTACTTCATCAGTGATCTTCTGCACCCATTGCTTCACTTGTCTCGCTACTGTCTTAAGGCTCACGTAGCTCGTATGTGATCCAAGAGTTGGGCTACTCAAGGATCTCACCACCACTCTGTAGTTGCTCTACGGATCAATATTGCCCCACTTTCATGGTTCATGAGTACTCATGGCTACATCATTGTCGGAGCCATCGTCTGCTATAACAACCTTGGAACTAGAAGCTTCCTAAATACAATTTGACAAGGATACTCGCTTTGTCTTCAATCCTTTTTGTGGGTAGGGGTTTCGTTCTTTTTCTTCTATATTATGGAATTTCGTTGGAGTCTCTTTGAGAAGGCAAATGTAACAGAATTTTGTGGCACAAATTTACAACATTTCAAAGGTTAATTTTTCTTGGGTATAAGGGCTTCGTTTGGGATTCTTTCAAGGGTGGAACATAAGTGCATCAAGGCACAATTCTGAAGCTTCTATTGCATCGAAATCTTGACCCTCTTCCAACAATCTAAGGCTTCGCTCTTGTTCTTTTGAATGCTCTCTTGTGTACAGTCACTATAGAAATTTTAGGCCCAACCCCGGTTATTAGTTTCTCGTTATTACTCCCATGTAGTTAAATACCCTTTCCCATAAACATACATTCAACAAGCTGGAAATAATAAATATTTTTGAAAACAAATTCTGGAAATTTCACAGTGCTGGAAAACGCACAAATAAAACTCAAAAAATATTTCAGCCACACACAGAAAATGACGCTGATTTTTGGTCAATATGACCCTGGAAAAACCCCCTACAACTCTTGTGGAAAACCAGTTCGAAAGTTCTTTATTTTTGAATATTACTTTTACAAAGAAATGAAATGTACAGTAAAAATTCCAACAACCATAATTTTTACTTATCTCGAAAATCGTGCTTGTACTCCACCTCGATTTTCGTGCCAAATGCAAAATAGAAAATTACATCCCCTTTTTTGGAAAACTTGGGGAAACTCTACGGGGGCGTTTTTCTGGTGACGAAATGCGCCTTTCTTGTGGGGGAGACAAGGGGATGCAGGGGGGATGCAAGAGGGACGCATCCCTCGAATTTTTTCGCTATTAACAATTAAGAAAAACAATTTTTGTATTTCTCTGCTTTCTATGTTTATTTTTAGTTCAATTTTCTATAGTTGTTTTAGACTTCAAATGTCATTGTCATATGATGAATTTAATTTTTGATGTGCATTGCTAGTTTCAATTGTCAAATGATGAATTTAATTTAGATGTACCTTGCATAATATTAATGCCCATTGTCAAATGATGATTTTAGATGGAACATTGCATAATGTCAAATGATAGATTCAATTTAGTAATTTATTTTTAGATTTACATTGATGATTGCAGAAATGTCAAATGATAATTTTACTTCACAATAGTCTAATACGAAATGATGATCATATTTAGATGTGCATTTCATAATTAATAAGATTTACTATTTACTAATTTAGTTATTAACATATTGTTGGGATTTTATTTTTTATTTTTATACATTAATTTTTTAATAATTTTATAATTTTTATGGCTTTGACGTTTCCTTGTTTCCTCGAAGTTTCCCTAAATTTTGGGGTTGCTTATATATGTCCCCCTCGTCTCGGAAACTCGGTGGAACATTGCTTAACTTCTGTACGGACCTCAAAATCTGTGCCAGACTGCTACAATAAATGTTGTTCTCCTTTCCTTGATTTTCATGCCATTTGTAAATTGTGCTCCTGCTTTGCTGTATGGAATTGCTGAAATAGTGCTGCCTTGGAAAATGTGCCAAGGTGCTGTTTGCTTCTTCTCTCTTCTCTGCTCAAAAATGTCTTCTTGCTCTCTTCTCCTCTTCTCTCCATCTGCTCATGAAAGACTAAATGACCGTTTCTCTTCTTTTCCTCCTTTAACCTAACCCTAAGTGACTTTTGGGGAGTCCCTAAATGCAATGGGTAAGATAGCTTTAGATCTAGGGCTGAGATTAAATGTGCATTTAATTCTCACTTTCTATTTTTCAATTCACCCCACTTAAATAAAGACCCATTTAGCCTTTTATTCCTATAGTCACTTTTCACTTTCTAATTTCACATTGACTTTAATAAAGTCACTTTAAAATTAGACTTAGTAACTTTATCACTTATAAAGTCACTTTTAAATTAGATTTGACTTTATCACTTATAAAGTCACTTTAGGAGAAAAAGTTAAATACATTTGGACACTTTTCCCTAGGCCAAAGATCAAAGCCTTAGGGAACCACTTGTTCTCTGGTACCCAAATTTTAACACTCCCTCTTACCGAGGAAAGTGTTCCTCACCACGCCCATCTTGTCTCTGAAGTAGACATGCTTGCCCCGTGGTAAGGCTTTGGTGAATATGTCGGCTACCTGCTCATCTATGGGTATATACTCAAGCTTCACAGCTCCCTTCTGAACATAGTCTCTGATGAAATGATATTTGATTCCGATATGCTTTGACTTGTCATGAAATATTGGATTCTTCGTGAGTTTAATGCAACTCAGATTATCACAGTAAATCACTGAAGGTCTCAACGCTTGACCAAATGAGCCAAACAACATCTTGTGAAGCCATATGGCCTCACAACTAGCCAGACTGGCTTCCATGTACTTTGCTTCTGTTGAACTCAATGCTACTGACTGTTGCTTTCGGCTGAACCACGACACAACTGTCGAACCCAACACAAAACAACACCCTGAAGTGCTCTTCCTATCAGAAGCACAACCTGCCCAATTAGAATCAGTGTACCCTGCCAATCTCACTCCATCTCATTGTCTATAATCTAGACCATAGTCCACTGTCCCCTGCAAGTTACGCAAAATGTGTTTTGCAGCAACCCAGCGCACTCTCCTGGGCTCACACATGAACTGGCTCATTGTGTTGACTGCAAAGCATATATCTGGTATAGTGTTGACCAAATACATCAAGGAGCCAATCAACTGTCTATACAATGTGGGATCCACCAACTCGGAATCTGAAGCATGAAGCTTCTTCCAGTTGGTGATCATTGGTGTCGACATGGGTCTACAATCCTCCATGTGGAATCTGCTAAGGATGTCCACAATATACTTCCCTTGCAAGATCTCTCTTGCTACCCTCTATGAGTCTCTCTGCACCTGTAATGACCAAGTCATCCACATACAACACCAGAATGAGAGGCTCCTCACTTACCACAATAAAGTATAGGTTCAGATCTGCATCACTCTTTGTGAAACCCATCTCCTGCAAGTATGTATCAATCTTGGAATACCAAGCTCTAGGAGCTTGTTTCAGGCCATAAAGTGCCTTCTTTAGTCTGCATACATGGGATTCCTTCCTATGCATCTCAGACCCCTGCGGTTGCTCAATGTACACCTCCTCCTGTATGAAGCCATTGAGAAATGTGATCTTCACATCCATCTGGTGGATCTTCCAATCCATCTCTGCTGCTATCGATATAATGGAGCGAATGGAAGTATATCGAGTCACGAGAGCGAAGGTCTCCTCATAGTCTACTCCCTTTACCTGGGAGAACCCTCTAGCCACAAATCTAGCCTTGAACTTCTCAATGCTGGCATCTGCAGCATGCTTTATTTTGTAAAGCCATCTGGAAGTAACCACGGATTTCCCTTCAGACCTCGGCACCACCTTCTCTTGCATGGCCTCTCTGCAGACCTGCTGGCTAGTTGCCTTCTCATAGCTAGAAGGCTCGGAGTTAACGATGCTGGCAACGAATGCCATATAGCTACAAAATCGCTCAAGTGGTCTGCTCTCTTTAACTTGTCTCTTCGGCCCAATAACAGATGTGGCCTCTCTCAAGGTGTCCTGAAGCCACTTGGGCTCCCTCTTCCCTGAGCACTCTTCTCACACCAGAGAGGGAGAATCCTCATCCTCATCAGAAGCCTGAACTCCTGAATGTCTATCTGTTGACCTCTTGCTTGAACCTGTGCTTGTAGCTGCTGAAGTACTGTGTGAACTGTCCATCAATGGGCTACCCTGTGAACTGCTCTGCGGACTGCCCGAAGCAACACCCATTTGACTCTATGAGCCATTGCTCACTGATGGACCTGACACCATAATCGATGTACCTCCTGATCGTTGTCCACTGGATTCGTGTGACTGACTCAACTGCTCCTGAGGGTCTGGTGAATCCAGATACTCTAACTCCAGTGACCTCTTGAAAGCCCTGTCCTCCTCGAACTTCACATCCCGCCTGACAATAGCTCTCCTCCGTGTAGGAATATAAATCCGAAAGGCTTTCGAGGTCTCACTGTAGCCCACAAAGATGCCCTTCTTTGCAGTGGGCTTTAGCTTGGTCCTCTTCTCCTTGGGTACGTAGGAGTATGCAATACACCCAAAGATACGGAAGTGACCAACATCAGGCTTCTTCCCAGAAAAAGCCTCCTCCAGAGTCACATTCCCCAAGGCACGATGTGGACTCCTGTTCTGCAAGTACACAACAATGTTGCAAGCCACTACCCACAAAAACAACGATAACCCTTGATCATGTAGCATGGCTTTGGAAGCCCCAATGATGGATCTGTTCTTCCTCTCTGCAACCCCGTTTTGCTAGGGGTTGTAAGGAACTGTGAACTCTCTCTTGATGCCTATCTCCGCACAATAATCAACAAACTCACCAAGGGTATACTCCCCTCCATTGTCCGACCTGAGGGACTTGATCTTCTGACCTGTCTGAGTCTCCACAAGAGCTCTGAACCCCTGTAACCGCTTGAAGACCTCACTCTTGGTCTTCAAGAAATAAATCCAGGTCTTCCTGGAGTGATCATCAATGAATTTAACATAGTACTCATATCCTCTCAAGGAAACATGAGACATCCAATTGCTCACATCGGTATGAACCAAATCAAAAATCCCAGTCGATCTATTGTCACTGCTGGGAAAGGGGGATTTGGAAAAATTCCCCATAACACATCCTCTGCATGTATCAATGTGATCCGAATTGAAATCTGACACACCTGTGGTGATCTCCTGCAATGTCCTCAAGGCCCCATGATACATGTGCCCCATCCTGCGGTGCTAAATCTCGCACAACTTTGAATTGATAGCTCTGCTGTCGGTACTACCGCTCAATGCCATAAGGGGCTGAAACGAAAACTTGTACACCTTGGCATGGCATACACCAATCACTCTAGCTGAATCAGCTGGAGCGCCCCAGGGATATATAAGCACCTGCCCTCTCCTGAACAATACCTCATACCCTTTCTCCTCCAATGCTGAGACGAATATAAGGTTCTTCTTCATCCCTAGCACATATAGAACATAAGACAGTTTCAAGGGAGGTTTGGGTTCTCTATCAAATGTCAATGTCCCCACATCGACTGCTCTAACAATGCTGTTGTCTCCGGGTACTACCTCTATATCAGTGCCACTCTCTAAAAGCTTTGAGAAGTACTCATGGACTCCTGTCATATGATGGGAAGCCCCATTATCAACATACCAAATACCTGAAGATGCTTTGCTAGTGGAGAGAAGTGCACACTCCCTCTCAACTAGTGTGACAAATGATCCTGCACCAGTGGACTCAAAAGCAATGAACTCAAACTCCCGGTCAAAGCTCTCTGAAAAGTCCTCTATCTCTGTTGATGCTGCCAAGGTCTTGTCCGTTCCCTTCTTCTTCTCCGGACACACAACTGCATAGTGTCGCAACTTCTGACAATTCCAACACTTGACTTTGGAAAAGTCCTTCTCCTTGTTCACTTGCTGCTTACCTTTACTTTTGCCTTTGTCCCCACCACCACTTGTGGAAGCTTGCTTCTTTCCCTTGCCCTTCTTGCCCCTTGCTAACAATGCTACATTGTCATCCTGAACTAGATTGGCTGCCTGCCCATGATGGTGCTTTCTGATTTCATTCTGAATGCAATCATCCCACAACCTCTCCCAAGTGGGAAGGTTCTCCCGTGCAACAATCCCATCCACAAAACTCTCCCATGTCTTGGGAAGACCATTCAATGTAATCCGCACCACCTAAGTGGGTGGAATGGTCTCTCCAACAACAACCAACTCATCTCTCACAGTAGTGATCTTTGTGAGATATGTTGTAACACTATCATTCTTAGCCATTTTAATGGCCTTCAGCTTTTCATTGGTGCTTTTGTAAATATTGGTCAAGGCTGTCTACATCTCATGTGCATATGTCTTTCCTCTCACGAGGAATGACATGGTCTTTAACACCATCAAGAATCAGTGTCTTTCCCTTGGCATTCTTCTTATTAAAATCTGTCAACTGAACAGGGTTAGCTGGCACTGCTACTGGATGCTATGCGGTGTGAACCATGATGCCTCAGACTTCTGCCTTCTCAAAGATGCTCTGGATTTTCTCCCTCCATACACTATAGTTGCTTTGCCCATCCAACCGATCCTCAACCCTCAAGCCCAAAGACATTCTTGCTGTCCTAACAAACTGAAAATTTCAAAGCTGTGGTAAAGGTTCAGATTTCTGTGTGAAAAATAAGCTTGCTGTAATTTTTCACTTGCTGTCCCAAATTGCACTTTTCAACCACCCTAGCTCTGATATCATTTAGAAATTATAATCCCAACCCCGGTTATTGGTTTCTCCTTATTACTCCCATGTAGTTAAATATTTCTGAAAACACAAATTCTGGAAATTTCACAGTGCTGGAAAATGCAGAAATAAAACTCTAAAAATATTTCAGCCACACAGAAAATGACACGTTGATTTTTGATCAATATGACCATGGAAAACCTCACTACAACTCTTGGGGAAAACTAGTTTGAAAGCTCTTATTTATTTCTGAATATTGCTTTTACAAAGAAATGAAATGTACAGTAAAAATTCCAGCAACCATAATTTTTACTTATCTTGAAAACAATGCTTGTACTTCACCTCGATTTTCGTGCCAAATGCAAAACATAAAATTACAACGAATGGTACAGCCTGAAATGGTGTACAGACAACGTAGAAAAACATGTTGTACGATTGTCTCGAAAACTGTGTTGTACAGTTGCCTCGAAAATTGTGTTGTATGTCTATTGTATGGACCTCAATTTCTGTGCTTCTGAGCTACTATACGAACCTCGAAAACAGTGTTGTTTTTGGTGTTGTACAGACCTTGAATTCTATGCCTCCTTAACTACTGTACAGACCTCAAAATCTGTGCCAGATTGCTGCAATAAATGTTGTTCTCCTTTCCACGATTTTCATGCCACTTGCCTCGAAAATCGTGCTCCTGCTTCGCTGTATGGAATCGCTGAAATAGTGCTGCCTTGGAAAATGTGTCATGGTGCTGTCTGCTTCTTCTCTCTTCTCCGCTCAGAAATTTCTTCTTGCTCTCTTCTCCTCTTCTCTCAATCTGCACATGAAAGACTGAATGACCTTTTCTCTTCTTTTCCTCCTTTAACCTAACCCTAAGTGACTTTTGAGGAATCCCTAAATCCAATCGCTGAGATAGCTTTAAATCTAGGGCTGAGATTAAATGTGCATTTAATTCTCACTTTCTAGTTTTCAATTCACCCCACTTAAATAAAGAGCCACTTAGCCTTTTATTCCTATAGTCACTTTTCACTTTCTAATTTCACATTGACTTTTATAAAGTCACTTTAAAATTAGACTTAGTAACTTTATCACTTGTAAAGTCACTTTTAAATTAGATTTGACTTCACCACTTATAAAGTCACTTTAGGAGAAAAAGTTAAATACATTTGGACACTTTTCCCTAGGCCAAAGATCAAAGCCTTAGGGAACCACTTGTCCTCTGGTACCCAAATTTTAACAGTCACACCAACCCAAGGTGATATAGAGTTGCAGAGTTTTCGTTGGGCATATAATCTGTGGTACATTGATAAAGTATGAACAAGATTCTAGCCGCAAAATAAAATTCGAATACGAAACAGTCTTGACATCAAAATTTGGATTGTATTATTCTCCTGGTTCGTTTTTGATGTCATGGCAGAGGTTGTAACATTGGTTACGTTGCTGAAATCTTGTGAGTATTCATGTGTCCTCTAATTGTACGTGGGCTCATGAATAAGAAAGTAAGCATAAGCCCACATGCATAGTAAACATGCGTTCATGAGGCAAAATAATTGGGGCCCAACTCGTTGAATTACATTTGTCAGGCATGGAATTGGAGATCTTGGAGAAGAGAGGAGAAACAAAGGAGAAGAGAGAGTTGAGGAGAGCTTGGAGGAGTGAAGGAGGAGTACAATAGGGCTTCCATTTACAAGAGCTAAAGAGGTAAGTGCAAACCCCAAACTCCCTCATTTTTTTGTCATTGTTTTTTGTATTTTATCTCCTCCTTCTTCTACTCTTTCCCATTCTTTCTTCTTGCTCATTTATTTGCGGGTTGACCACCACCTATATTCATATTCCAAGATGGTGTTTTTTTGGGTTATATGTATCATTCCACTCTTGATTTTCATGATGGCAAGGGGGAGTAGGAATAGAAGGGAAGAAGAAGAATAAGAGAATAATGGTCCCCATATGAGTGACCCAATGTATGTGAGGAGGAAGGGTTTGAAGAGGAAGGGGATGAACTTGATGAGAACATTGAAACACTAGAGGGGAAAGTTGCATTGACCGCCTTGTGGAACTATGTGACCAAACTTGAAGGGGGAAAAGGTGGTGGAAGCTACTAGTTTTTGTGCCCTCGTGGTTCTCATGGTGGAAAACCGTATAGTGGTTCATATACTTGTGTGAGGAGGCATCTTTGTAGGGTGATGGACAATGATGACAAAAAGGGTGCCGTGGGGATAACAATTTGCCCAAAAGTTTCAGTTGAACAAAGAAGAAAATACATCCAAATAGAGGAGGTTGAACAAAGACAAAAAAAAACAAAAACTCAATTTGAATAAAGTGCAACCTCTAGATTTGGTAGCTCATCTCCTCATGGTACTTTTGCAAGCTCTGGGGGTAAAAGAACAATTGGGGATTTCCTGAATGTTGCTGGGAGGGATGATGTGGATGGAAAGATAGTCCGATTTATTTATGCTTGCGATGTACCATTCAATGTGCTTTGCTCTCCCTATTGGCATGAAATGGTAAAGGCCATCAATGAAACCCCAAAAGGATGCAAAGCCCCCAACTATGAGAAAGCTAGAACATTGTTATTAGAAAGAGAAAAAGCAAAGGTTCAAAGAGCTTTGACATGTTTTACAAATGAGTGGGTGGATTGTGGGGTATCCATTGTATCAGATGGGTGGACATATATTAGAAACCAACATTTGATAAATGTTCTTGGTGTTTCTGCTAGTGGTGCAGTATTTATTACATGTCATGACTCCTCCGTCAATGTTATTAGTGTAAGTTGGTCGAGTGATAACAAGTGCAACTTCCCAAAACATTGTAGATCTCCTATTGCAATCAATCAAATATGGTGGTACTAATAATGTTGTTCAAGTGATCACAGACAATGCAACAATTGTAAGGCAGCGGGAAAATCATTGAGCGTTCTCATCCGCACATATTTTGGTCTGGGTGCTTGGTGCACACATTGAACCTTTTGATGCATGATATTGTGAAGCATAAATAATGTGGGTGGATTAATGATCTTTGCAATAGAGGGAAGCAACTCATTAAATTTATCACAGGGCATACAAAGGTAAACTACTTCTATGGCACTTACTCCAAGTTGCAGTTGCTTAAACTTACAAAAACAAGATTTGCAAGTTATTACCTCACCTTTAGGCGGGTAGTGAAGGTGAGACAAACTTTAACTAATATGGTGACCTCTGAATCATGGGAGGAAATTAACACTGATAGAGATGGTGCTAATGTAGCCAAGGACACTATTCTTGACATGTTCTTTTGGTCACAAGTTAAATATGTTTTGCAATTTACCAAACCAATTTATTACATGTTCAAGTTTGCTGATTCAGATCAGCCGATAATTGGGGAGGTGTATGAGCAAATGGATAGCATGTTGGGGGCAGATTAAAGACATTGTTGAGCCTAGAGTTTTGGAAATATTGTCATTGATGGCAAAGGAGAAGAAAGGAGCAGCATTTGGACTATCATTCAAAGGAGCAAAGAAGCAGAAGTAGCAGATCTGCAGACAGGAGTAGAATAGGACAACCAAAGTTTTGTTTGTCAAGCCTATGGCCAATTGTAAAACAGGGCCATTGGCATGAATATTTGGCCAGGACTAAGAGGGTTGCAGAGGGTTAGAGTAGGGTTAGGAAACAGAGTTCCTGTAAGCCTACAACAGTTGTAGAAGGGCCAATTGATTTTGAAGATCTAGTCAAGACAGGAAGAATTTTGTAAGTGACTCCATGTATATATTATGAAAGGATTAGTTTCAACATTTCATGAGTATTATTCGATCTAAATTCTGTGTGAATGGGCTTTGAATCTCAATAAGCAATTGTATAAGGACCAGTGTGGCGAAATTCTGTAATTGGGGGTTTAAATGTGTTCTGTGTGCCTTTGAAGAAATATAACTTTGAAATGGACCTTCAATTTAATGGAATCGAGGCCAGAAATATAGTCCTGTTGTAATATCTGCACGCAGGGTAATTTATGAGCGAGGGTTCATATACAGGGATTATATGAAATCTGTGAATGTACACACAGCGGAGAACGCACTAAAGGGAGTCAAAAGACTAAGACACAGTTGTGAAACGGAATGGCCTGGGAGCGAAGACCCAGCAATTAGAATGGATAGAAATTAACGCAGCAAAGTCGAAGGAGTTAAGCAGGACTAAAATGTTGAAACAGGCATGCGGAAATGCCTTGTAGAAGTGTTAATGAAGCAGAGATTTAACATCTGAAGAGGCGTAGCGAAGTAGAATTAGAAGCGGAATCGTGAAGACCGAATTCAATTGAATTAGAGTTAAGTTTGTGTGGAACCAGGAGTCAACGGAAGGTTGAACAGTAAAACCAAGTTTTGAAAACCAGTGGGTTCGCATTAGTTTAAAATGGTCAGCAGAATGTCTGAAAAAAACGCGATAAGGTTCATCGGTCTACACTTGGCATAAGGTGGTATTCTAAAGCCGGCTATTTCACTTTTTTTTGGAGTGTTAAAGTTTTGTTCTTGAAAAATTGCGAATTCTGTCAAATCCGCTTTGTGGAAGATCCAAAGGCAATCGCACTAGAAGCTGCAAGTTTGTTAACGCAGGTATGCCAGTGCTCCTTTTCATTGGAAAGTGTTTATTAAACATCGGTTGTGTGGGCCAAAATGAATCCTAAATATTTGCTGGGGTCTTAAAATCCAAATTCGAGACTTTATTATAATGTTTCTTAGCAATTGAATGGAGGACATAACTTATGTTAATATATTATGGTTGATGTGAAATAATAAAGCCGAGAGCGTTAAACAGAAGAGGTGGTTTTCGTGAATCTAAACCAGCAGTATCGCGTGGTCTCAAGAGTGGTTAATTGTTTTACCGTTTGGAACGTGATATCACTCGTTGCTCAACACGTGGCGTTAAGTGGTATTTAAATAATAAAAACCACTTTTATCACGTGATTTTGAGAATTCAAGGAGTGAGCAGTTCTGTTACTCGACAATCGTCGGATGTGGATCGATGGAGATCCAACGGTTGACGCGCATCAAGTTGCTTGAGAATGAATGAATGGGTAAGTTGAAGTGCTGTGGGTCCCAATTTTTATTATATATTGAAGTCTGGGTTTTAACCAAGGTCGGGTTTGATATATGTTCATAACCATTGTGGCCCGGACATTCATATTTGTCGGCATTCGGGAGTTTAAATAAGGTTTCCACTTGGAACGAAATCTTAAATAAAACGGGTTTCAATATGGCTTATTGACCATTGGGGTTAAATTATAAAACTTGAGTTATATGCCGAGACTTATATAATGGTTTAGTTGTAATATTCAAAATATTATAAGATGGGGTCGATTATGGTTTTAGCCATCGGTTCTGAACAAAAGCTTCTGATATATGAAGATTGAAAGGGGTCTTATTTATAAGGTTTTAAATCAGAGATTTAAAATATAAGCTTCCACATAGAAGAATTGTAATTTGGGTTGGATGGTTTTATAACCATATAGAATTTTATTTAATATCTCAATCTATGATTTGAGATATAAAAGGTTCAGCATTAAATTGTTAAGGTTGCCCAGATTTGAGTTTGGTTGGAGAAAAATTTGGGATGCATTTTTATATGCACAATGAACTTGGAGAATGTGGGTTTGGCAGGGGTACATGCATAGAAAGCAGGAGAGTATGTAGAATTGTTACACTACAGCAACAGAAAGGACAAACACACAGCGAGCCAAGAACTGAAAGGGTTGAATGAGATATATCTATTGCAAATGTAAATGTAAATGTTTTAATTAATTTTATATTGTTTGTGATGCGAAGGCAAGTCTCCGTAGGCAAACAAAACTCCATTGTAAAACTGAAATATGTACATATTACTATATTCTTTTGAACGAGATGAAAAATAAATGAGAAGGTGGAAGGCAAAGAGTCATGGCTGTTCATTTCGAATTCCCTGTGGAATGCAAACAGTTACGAGGTGATCTCCATAAATAATGTTACCAACATATGCATAAAAAGAGGTTAGAGAATGGAGAAATGAAGCAGAGAGGTTAAGAAGGAGGAGCAGATAGAGAAGCTGTGAAGATTCAGAGATGATATAAGACAGATATGAAGGCTGGTGGACAGCAGTGGAGGAGGAACAGAACAGAGTTGATATCCAGGTAAATCAGCATGGTTTTTTTTTTATGAAAGAGTGGGGAAGTTGGTGCTTCCATATCAAGTTGTAGCTTGATAGATGTCAGTTGTAGCTGGCTGAGGTAGGAGCCTCCTGTAGGTTGTAGCCTGCAGAAAATAGATGGGAGTTGGAGCTTCCTTGCAAGTTGTAGCTTGCAGAGTAGCTTCCTGTAGGTTGGAGCCTACAGAAAATCAGTGGTGAGAGGGAGTTGGAGCTTGCCTTTGCATCACAACAATAATACTATGTGGTTTGCTCCCTGATGGGTTTCCACTTATATTTGGTGTCTATGTACATGATGATTATGTGTGGATACTCTGTATTTAATCTGCTTAATACCTGCTGCTCACTAATTAAGATTGTGGTTTCACTGTACATTAAGTTAATCATGAAATGAAGATGTAAATAAGTGTAAATGAAAGTTTTACAAGACCATGAATTCATTACACTGATTCACCCCCCCCCCCTTAGTTTAACAAAGGATTCAACATATAGATATCACCTTGTACAATTATATTCGAGCAAAGGTGGAAAAATGATGGGATATGCTAAATGTTCCATTGCATGCATTAGCGTATGTTTTGACACCTAAATACTATCATCCATCATGGCTTTCAACACCAACACCGGGGGGGGTGAAGCAAGAGAAAACCACACCTAGATCTAGAGGTTCTAGAAAACTATATGATTGCATTGGCCAAATTAGTCCCTGATGAGGAGGACGCTGCCTTGGTATGTAAATGGTTGAGCAACTATACTCTTTGCACTGGTCCATTTGGGAGCATGCATGCAATTAGAGATCAAGAGACTTTTTCTTCTCTTGAGTGGTGGAACATGCATGGAGGTGCTACTCCAATTCTACAGACTTTGGCATTGTGGGTGCTAGCACAGGGGGTAAACACTTATTCTGCAGAGAGGTGTTGGAGCTCTTATTTTTTCATACAAAGTGTTAAAAGGAACATGGTCACTTTATATCGGGCAAAGAGCTTGGTTTATGTTCATTACAAGTTGCGATTGTTGTCCCATTTCTGTGATGATGCAAAGACTAGTAAAGACCTTAAGTTTTGGGACAGGAATCCAGAGGAACCCAATTTGGAGGATGGAATGTTGCAATTAGAGAAATTAGAGGACGCTCTTATCCAGGATGATGATGATCGAGTTGAGATGCCTCCCTCAACTGGTCCCTTGGTTCCCAGGTTCCATGGTTCAACACCACCACTAGGGGCTTCGTCTTCATCAGTTTCAATGCCACAATTTCCACAACCATCATTTGCAATAGCCTTGTAGCGTGGAGTGTAGCACAACCTGTAGGTGAAGAGTTACAACCTATAGCGTGACTTGTGTAGCTTGTGGAAGATTGAAGCTTGACCAAACTTGTGATTAATTGAAAATGAGCTAGGGTTATATCATATGTAGCTGAGTTGCAATGATACTGGAGCTTACATATGGCAGATGATATGCTTGGGAAACTTGATGACTGGATGCTACGGTATTGAGAAGAGCTTGCAATTCTGGCATATGTAGTATGACAGTGACATATGAAAGACAATGACAAAACTCTTGTATGACAATAATCATTGAGGCAACAGTGAACTATTATTGCAGTGAACCTTTTTTTTCCAGTAAAGAGTAGTAGTTTTGTATTCATCTGCGCCCGGTCGCGGCAAAAATGGGAGATTACAATTTGAAGTCAGTGCCATCCTTGGGCATCATTGTTTGCAAGCTGTCAAGATGAGCCCGATTACTATGCAAAAATTCAAAATGCGATTGAGCTTTTACAAAAGCATTAGGATATGCCTGACAGAACTGACCAAGTAGCAAAATACATTTAAAGTTTAACATAAAACACTAGAGAAGATTAGTCATTTGGATCAGCTGGCATGTTGAGATCAATTCCTGTTGATTCCTCCTCAGAATGTGAATTCTTCTCAAGCAGCTGAATCTGCAATTCTTCAATTTGGTTGCGCAGTGCAAACACCTCGTCCTCCAGTTGATGAATCTTTTGGTTCTTCTCTATGCTTCTCTCATGCATTTTGCAGGCTTCTTGTTGTTGTTTCTAGAAGCAATTCCGGAGTTCAAGCAGACTTGCCCTTAACTCGAAATGCTCTCGCTCGCAAACATGAGGGTAGAAAGTGGCTAGAGGGGGGCACTTCTCCCAATTCCAGTCAGAGCGACCCGCCGCCCTGCCCGAACGCCGACAACAATATCCTCAAGAATTAGAGTCCATGGTATCTGACTGAGAGAGAATTTCCGCAGGGAAGACCAAGTCCCAACAACCATAGAGAGGTAGAGTCCATGACCCCAAATTCTGTGGTTTTTGTCCCAGAAGGGTTTCCACATAAAAATCTGTCTCTACTGTCTTTATTATTGTGCATTGTTGAATGGTGTTGAGAATGTTTATATTTATCTGATGCTAATAACAATTAATGCTATGTGAAGTTAAAAATATATGAATTGATCGGAAATACTGATTCACCCCCTTCTCAGTGTTTCCAACATAAACAATCTTAACTAACTCTAGCAGCAGCTTCACACTTTGATGGTTCTGTCATAGATGATAGCATCTAATGGAAAGTTATTGACTGAATATGGTACAAGGTCAATCATGAAAGTCCTTGAGTTAATACTTTTAGTTTCTGTTGTGGAGACCTGAGGACTCGCTCATTGTTTCAATCAATTCAAGGTATTTTAGTATTTGATGATAATATATTCAGTTCTCAAACATGTTAAATGAATCTTCATTAATATTTTCTATTCTTAAACATTGATACATATACTGTTTCTAGTGTCCAAGTATTCTTTAATAATACAGTGCCATAGAAACCCGACAGGAATCTACAGGAATCAGAAGTATCTTAATTATGAAAATAATATCATCCAAATTTCAATATTAAGTGACAAACCTGTCAGCCGTAACATCTTAATGGACGTTTCTATGTGATCTGTGAGGGTAAAATTGTAAACAAATCTGTAGGCTGTCTGTAACACCTTTAATTCTAAATTTTTAAGAGACAAACCTGTAGGGCCTAGGCTGTAGCCGGTAATACTTACACCTTTATTTCTGTCTTCTTTCAGTTTTGTGCTTATTTGATTTATGTATTAGTGTAAAATTTTGCTATGCTTTTTAATGTAAGGCATGCTAATTGTAATAATCTAATTCTGCCATGCATTCTTCCAATGGAGATTGTTGACCTTGACACTGTTTGGGAATTTGATCATGGAATCATCTCTAAGTTTACTGTTTTCTAGACAAATATTAAGTGTCGAATGTTTTATTATTATATTTCATGAGATGATCTTATGAATTTGTGTGTATACTATGGTTTTGTTACTTAATGGATTGAAAATGCCATTAATATATTTTTTCGTGCCCAAACTTTAAAATTTGAGACTTCATATTTCCTTAGTCTTTCCTGAGTTGCTGTCTCACAAGTCCCACGCTAGCGAGGTCTTTTTTGCTGTATCCAGCTGACAAATTTGTGTATAACCAAAATTTCATTTGGCCTTGACTACTAGGAAAGAGCATTGATGCTTGCATGTTTTCATCTTTCATTATTCAGTACTCACATATGGGTTTTTTTGGAGGGAGGATGTAATCTCAGTTTTATGATACGGCATGATTTTTGTGCTCGTTCTTTATTTTTGGAGCTGGATTAGGCACTCTCTATAAACCGTACTATGTCTTCTACTACGGCTTTATTTACCATTATTTTGGCCACTGGTAGACATTAAGAATATATTAATTCAGTTTGTGGTCATTTCTAAATTGTGGCATTAAATTTATCTGACTTTTAATTTCGTTATGGTTAAGATGAGAATGCTAAATAGAGTAGAATATTGTATTTTTTGATTATTGTAACAAAATTGATGATGTATGTATCATGTTTGGATGCCCCTTTATCCTTAGTTATCTTTAGTCATGTTCTTGGTATTGTTACTGAAAGAAAGTCATTATGTTTATTTGATAAGTTTGCTTGGTGTAGGGCATGCGGTGCCTTGCATGGGAGCCCTCTTGTGCTTCAGTGTGCCCCAGCAGTTGGGCTTATGGCATTTTCTGTGTGGGGACTTGAGCCAATTCTGCAAGTTATTCGTCATTTGATACTTCGTGTATGTTCTGAAACCCGAAGAATAACATTTATAGGTCTGTTGACATCATGAAATGTTAATCTAATGGGAAATAATTGTGTAATCTGAAAAGCAGTTTCTTTGTGATAACTATATATATGCTCACTTCAAAGCAATTTTAGCTGCATCTGAGATATGGTGACTAAAACTTGTGCAGCGGAATGCAAACAATTGGAAAAGAAGCAGCACATATCACGTCATGACCTCCTATTTACAGCCAATTCTGCTATGGCTAAGTGCAATATTGATCTGCAGGTGACATCATTGCATTCATGACATAATATTATTGTATTTAGGCATGGAATATTTGTGATCACATTTGATGCTTAAGGTTGTTTTGATGTATATATTTTGAACATTTTAGATTACCACTATTTCTTGAATCAGTGACTGGCTATTTTTTTATTATCTATTTGTTGCAGGGCTTTTGATCCTGTTGTGTTATCCTCAGAAACAAGCCAAGCTGTCAAGCAGCGGCTTGTAAACTTTGTGAGATCACTATCAACTGTCTTGGCTTTTGCATATTGTATATCTAGGTGAGTTATGATGGTACACCATTTGTAATTGAACTGTAATATCCCCAGCCATTATGAAATAGTAAATATCTTGTATTCACTTTGGTGCAGCTTGATTCAGCAGGCACAGAAATTTGCAATGGAGCACAATGACACCCAGGACACAAGACATGTATGGGTTCATTGTTTATATTTTCATTCTACATGCACACATAATTTATGGCTGTGGTGGTTGTTTAGACTACTTGTTTTTCTAAGTTTGGAGATTTCTTTGAATGTTTCTTCACCATCAAATGCCCTAACCAACATATATAGATGCCATATTTAGTGCGGTGGTTATCACCATATTTTTTCTGTGGAGATTCTTTCTTTGAAATTCTTTTCATGTTGCAGGTTGGATTTAACTTCATTGGAAAAGCTATTTATACTGCAGTATGGGTGGCGGCGGTATCCTTATTCATGGAGCTGTTGGGGTTTTCAACACAGAAATGGATCACTGCTGGGGGGCTGGGAACAGTTTTGTTGACTCTTGCTGGTCGTGAGGTGATTGTGATTATTATTGTTTTACTTCTTTTACCATCATATACCAATCAAGGTCATAGTTACTCTGTGGTAAAATTGTATTCTTGTTTGATACAGTAAAATATATGTAGACCATCAATATCCAAGGCGTCTTTTCCCAGAGTCTGTGCTTTTACTTCTAAGGTGGGAGAAAGCTTATCTTGGGCTTTCTGTAGCAGTTACTGTTTGGGCCCTATTTTGATTAGCTCTGCTTTTATTTCCCACTTCTAAATTTTCACTATAGGTTAAACACTACAATAGTGGAAAGAGCAGAACCTCATATTCTGGAAGAATACATGTAACCTTTGTTCTTCAGATTATATGCCGGTAATTAAAAGGCTTACCTGAAAGAAGGTGGAAACTAAGGATTCACAATTTAGTTGCTACTCATATCCTTCTCCTCTGTTAGCCCCACTGAGTATTCTACTAATATTCTTGTCTAGGTTGTTCTCACAGTCCATGAAGGTCCTCACATAATCTTCTATTAGTTTTCAAATTGGATTACCTTCTTGATAAGTTATTGTTGAAACACATAAATTTTTAAAATTTTATGGTGTATGTCTGGATTAATATTGTATGAGAAATCTGTGTTGAAGGACTCAAGGCGACAAACGAGATTAGATGATTGCAGTTATCTCTCGATTTTCTTGATATATATTTTCTTTATGCAAATATTCTGAAGTAATATTTGTCAGTATTGTAACTTCTCTGCTGTTTTTGGGTACTTACAAAGTGTTTTTCTTTGTAGATATTTACCAATTTCCTGTCAAGTGTAATGATCCATGCAACCCGCCCTTTTGTTGTGAGTGAGTGGATTCAAACGAAGATCGATGGCTATGAAGTTTCTGGAACTGTGGAAGTCAGTACTACTTCCTTACTGGATATCTTAAAATTAAGAGATGGGCATGTGCAGTCAAGCATCACTGTTGATTGTGGGGCATAGAAAATAAGTTTGTAGCACTTTTAGGGGTTTTCAATTTGTGTATGACACACAGCCAATTTTATTATATTAGACAATTTCTTAACATATTTGTATATTTTAAATTGTCTTTCTGAACTCAATATTTCAGCATGTTGGTTGGTGGTCTCCAACTATTGTCAGAGGAGATGATCGGGAGGCTGTGCATATTCCAAATCACAAGTTCACTGTGAGTGTTGTTCGGAATCTTACTCAGAAGAGCCATTGGCGCATTAAGACTCATCTCGCTATCAGCCATCTAGATGTCAGCAAAATTGGTGTAAGTAAACTCTCTGACAAAGTTGTCCTTCTAGCCACAATAAGAAATGAAATATCACAATTTATGAAGTATCTGGAGTGGTAGATCTCTTTTTTACTGCTTCTAGGAGAATATAGGGAAGGGAAGTATTTTTTGGTCAATGAAAACCTTCATTCTATTTTCTTTGAAGTAGCACTGATTTTTGACTTTTGTTTATTTACTGCAAGATAATTAAGTGAAGCAGCCATGTCTATTCCCATAATTTATAATCATGTGAGGTTTTTCTTGTAAATAAATATTACATAATTTTAAATAAATAAATAAAATACATTCTCTCGAACAACTTGCTAGTGTTAAAAATGAATGATATTACCAATGAATGGCAATAATGAAGAACTGAGCAAAGATGTCTAGTATTTATAAAAGGGGAAGATGTTAGCCCTATGTTAGTTATAATTTTAGGTTTTCTTGTATAGTCTTGTGTTTCCATTGAGAGAATCAAGGTTGTAAATTTTTGTAGATGTTCTATGCTTGGAGCAACTTTACTTTTCTCACAGCAATCACACAAATAGTTAAGTAAAATGCAGATAGAACATATAAGTGGATCTTATAGAAGACAACTCAGAAACAAGAAAAATGTGGTGGTGCGTTACGGCGGTCAACAGGATGCTTCAACCAGCAAAGTCTCCTTGGTCAGCCAACCCAGAATGTGTCACAACAGTCCTCCAATCAGCAAATGAGTCAACCCAAGTCAACTCCAAAAAAGTCAACGCTGTCCAGAAAAGTCAACGCAGGGCAGCAAGCTAAAAGTCAATGCAGCAGCAAATTGGTCAACCCTTTGACCTCGATTTCTGTGCCAAACAGTACGGCCTTCCAAAATCGAACTTCTCACCAAATTTCAGCCCTTTCGGACCATGCGTTTTGGTCAACGCTGGTCAAACTTCCTGCAAAACCCTAGCTTCAGAAATTCGTCCTTCAGCTCAGCCGTACAGATTCGTCCTCCTTCTTCTTCACACGTGTGGGCTGAACTCGTCCTTCAAGGAGCTCGTACTAAATCAGATGAGAGAAGAAGATGTGAGTTGAGTTGTTGTGAAATGCTCTCCAACTTTGCCTGTATTTATATCCATCATTGGGGCGTGTGACACATCTGCTGGGGGTGTGAAACCTTAAGGCCGACCTACACATATAATTTATTATGAATAATAAATTCAAAATAAATGTTCTGCTCATCGGATTAAGACATATTATATATGGATTTTACACCTCTCCGAAAGAGGAATCCAACAAAAATATTAGCCTCTTAATCTGAGCATCATAACATGGAGTTTGGACCTAGTTGTCCAAATTTAACAAAGGTGCTCTTCCACCCAGGTTTGATGTGTTACACATGTCCATCATGTTAAAACAAAAGCTAGTACTTGTTACCCACCCAAGTCAGCAATCCCTAGGGGAAGATTTTTCTCTTGTTTACCAGCTTGCGAGCCAGCAGCCCTATGGATAATCCGGAGATAGCTATGCCTCAGAGCTCTCCACATATGTCTGGTCAATGCTTTCTTGCTTTCAATGTTTTCATTTAATGTTAAGGGCATTCTAATATGAATAATAGGTTTAATTGTAGAAATTTTAAAACCAACCCTGGTTTTCAGTGTCTCCTTATTTCTCCCATAACGTTAAATGCCCATTCCCATAGCCATACATTCAACAAGCTGGAAAAAATAAATATTTTATAAAAAAACACTAATTCTGGAAATTTCACAATGCTGAAATGCAGAAATAAAAACTCAGAAAATTAAATCAGCCACACACAGAAAATAGACATGCTGATTTTTGGTCAATGTGACCCTGGAAAAACCCCCTACAACACTCTTGGGGAAAACCAGTTCGAAAGCTTCTCTTTATTTTCTGAATATTGCTTTTACAGTGAAACATAAAAACACAGTAAAAATTCCAGCAACCAAATTTACAGACTTATCTCAATTTCCGTGCTTGCACACTGCCTTGGAAATTGTGCCAAATCAGCAACTTGCAAAATAGAAAATATTACAGCATTAATGACAACAATAAATGTTGTACGGCCACCTTGGGAAGCGTGCCAAAACATGCTGTACAGTGCTTTATGGATTGTACAGCAGCTCTCAAAATCCAAGCCCAAAAATTGCTTGGAAAACTGTGCTGTAGCTGCTGTCCTTTTCTCGGTTTTTGTGCCAAAAATAACAATAGTATTTTTTTTGAAATCCGTGCCCAGTTTTGCCTCGAACTGTGCTTAATGCTGCTAACCTCTTCCTCGATTTTTGTGCCTCCTTTCTTGGAAACTGTGCCTATCTTGCTGTATATATTTTCTGCCTTGGTATTTGTGCCAATAAATGCTGTTGTACCTTTTGCTGAATCTCCTCACTGTTGCCCTCTTTCTTCTCATTAGTCAGAAAATCTCTTTAACTTTCTCTTCTCCTCTCCCAATCTGCTCATGAAAAATTGAATGACCTTTTCCCTCCTTTTTCTCTTTTAACCTAACCCTAAGTGACTTTTGGGGAATCCCTAAATCTAATGGCTGAGATAGCTTTTGATCTAGGGCTGAGATTAAATGCTCGTTTAAATCTCACTTTCTATTTTTTAATTCACCCCACTTTAATAAAGACCCACTTAGTCATTTATTTCCAAAGTCACTTTTCCCTGTATAATTTCACATTGACTTTATTAAAGTCACTTCAAAATTAGACTTAGTAACTTTATCACTTAAAGTCACTTTTAAATTAGATTTGACTTTATAATTTTATAAAGTCACTTTAGGAGAAAAATTAAATTCTTTTGGACACTTTTCCCTAGGCCAAAGATCAAAGCCTTAGGGAACCACCTGTCCTCTGGTAACCAAATTTCAACACTCCCTCTTACCGAGGAAGGTGTTCTTCACCACACCCATCTTGTCTCTGAAGTAAACATGCTTGCTCTATGGTAAGGCTTTGGTAAGAATATCTGCAACCTGCTCATCAGTGGGAATGTACAAAAGCTTCATAGCTCCCTTCTGAACATAGTGAACATAGTCTCTGATAAAGTGATATTTGATCTCGATATGCTTTGACTTATCATGAAATACTGGATTCTCCGTGAGTTTAATGCAACTCTGATTATCATATTATATCACTGAAAGTCTCAATAGCTGGCCAAATAAACCAAACAACATCTTGCGAAGCCATATGGCCTCACAACTAGCTAGACTGGCTGCCATATACTCTGCTTCCACTGAACTCAATGCTACTGACTGCTGCTTTCGGCTGAACCACGACACCACTGCCGAACCCAACCCAAAACAACACCTTGAAGTGCTCTTCCTATCAGAAGCACAATTTGCCTAATCAGAATCAGTGTAACCTGCCAATCTCACTCCATCCTCTTGCCTATAATCCAGACCATAATCCACTGTCCCCTGCAAGTACCGCAAAATGTGTTTTGCAACAACCCAGTGCACCCTCCTGGGCTCACACATGAACTAGCTCATCGTGTTGACTGCAAAACATATCTCTGGTCTGGTGTTGACCAAATACATCAAGGAACCAATCAGCTGTCTATACAATGTGGGATCCACCAACTCGGAATCTGAAGCATGAAGCTTCTTCCAGTTGGTGATCATTGGTGTCGACATGGGTCTACAATCCTCCATGTGGAATCTGCTAAGGATGTCCACAATATACTTCCCTTGCCCTAGGAAGAAATGCCCCTCCTCCTGCCACACATCCAAATCCAAAAAGTAATGCATCAAGCCAATGTCCTTCATCTCAAACTCCGACGCAAGATCTCTCTTGCAGTGCTCTATGAGTCTATTTGCACTCGTAATGACCAAGTCATCCACATACAACACTAGAATGAGAGGCTCCTCACAAATCACAATAAAGTAAAGGTTCAGATCTGCATCACTCTTTGTGAAACCCATCTCCTGCAAGTATGTATCTATCCTGGAGTACCAAGCTCTGGGAGCTTGCTTCAGGCCATAAAGGGCCTTCTTCAGTCTGCACACCTGGGACTCCTTCCCATGCACCTCAAAGCCCTGTGGCTGCTCAATGTACACCTCCTCCTGTATGAAGTCATTGTGAAAGGCGGTCTTCACATCCATCTGGTGGATCTTCCAACCCATCTCTGTTGCTATCGATATGATGGAGCGAATCGAAGTATATCGAGCCATGGGAGTGAAGGTCTCCTCATAATCAACTCCCTCTACCTGGGAGAACCCTCTAGCCACAAACCTTGCTTTGAATTTCTCAATGTTGCCATCTGCAACATGCTTTACCTTGTAAAGCCATTTGGAAGTAACAATGGATTTTCTCTCAGGCCTCGGCACCACCTCCCAAACATCATTCTTCATGATAGAAGAATACTCCTCCTGCATGGCCTCTCTCCAGACCTGCTGGCTAGCTTCCTCCTCATAGCTAGAAGGCTCAGAGTCAATGATGTTGGCAACCATTGCTATATAGCTACAAAACTATCAGGTAGTCTGCTCTCTCTGACCGGCCTCTTAGGCCCAGCAACAGATGTGGCCTCTCTCAAGGTATCCTGAAACCACTTGGGCTTCCTCTTCCCTAAGCACACTACTCCCACCGGAGAATGAAACTCCTCCTCCTCATCATCAAGAGCCTGAACTCCTGACTGTCTGTCCGCTGTCCTCCTGCCTGAACCTGAACTTGTAGACGCTGAAGTATTGTGTGAACTGTCCATCAGTGGACTCCCTAGTGAACTGCTCTGCGGACTGCTCTGCATGCTGCCCGAAGCACCACCCCTCTGACTCTGTGAGCCACTGCTCACTGATGGACCTGACACCGTAATCGATGTACCTCCAGATCCTCCTGATCCCTGCCTACTGGATCCTTGTACCTGACTCAGCTGCTCTTGATGGTCTGGTTGATCTAGATACTCTTAACTCCCGTGACCTCTTGAAAGCCCTGTCCTCCTCGAATTTCACATCTCGTCTGACAACAACTCTCCTCTGTGCAGGAATATAAATCCGAAAGGCTTTCGAGGTCTCACTGTAGCCCACAAAGACACCCTTCTTTGCAGTGGGCTCTAGCTTGGTCCTCTTCTCCTTGGGTACGTAGGAGTATGCAATACACCCAAAGATACGAAGATGACCAACATCAGGCTTCTTCCCAGAAAAAGCCTCCTCTGGAGTCACATGCCCCAAGGCACGATGCAGACTCTTGTTCTCCAAATATACAACAGTATTGCAGGCCTCTGCCCACAAAAACAATGGTAACCCCTTATCATGTAGCATGGCTTTGGCAGCCCCTCCGATGGATCCGTTCTTTCTCTCCGCAACCCCTTTTTGCTGGGGGTTGTAAGGAACAGTGAACTCCCTCCTAATGCCTGCCTCCGCACAATAATCAACAAACTCACCAAGGGTGTACTCTCCTCCATTGTTCGATCTCGAGGACTTGATATTCCGACCTGTTTGAGTCTCTACAAGAGCTCTGAACTCCTGAAACCGCTTGAAGACCTCACTCTCGGTCTTCAAGAAATAAATCCAGGTCCTCCTAGAGTGATCATTAATGAGCAAAACATAGTACTCATATCCACTCAAGGAAACATAAAAGATCCGACCGCTCACATCGGAATGAATCAAATCAAGTATCCTAGTCGATCTGGTATCACTACTGGGAAAAGGGGATTTGGAAAACTTGCCCATAGCACATCCTCTGCATGTATCAAAGTGATCAGTACTGAAATCTGGCACACCTGTAGTGATCTCCAACAATGTCCTCAAGGCTCCATGATACATGTGCCCCATCCTGCGGTGCCGAATCTCACACAGCTTTGAACTGCTAGCTCTGCTACCGATACTACTACTCAATGCCAAAAGGGGTTGAAATGCAAACTTGTACACCTTTGCATGGCGTACACCTATCACTCTAGTTGAATCAGCTGGAGCGCCCCTGGGATATATCAACACCTGTCCTCTCCTAAACAATATCTCATACCCTCTGTCCTCCAGCGCTGAGATGGATATGAGGTTCTTTCTCATCCCTGGCACATATAGAACATCTGACACTTTCAAGGGAGGTTTGGGTTTCTTATCAAATGTCAATGTCCCTACACCGACTGCTCTAACAACGCTGTCATCTTCGAGTACTACCTCTATATCAGTGCCACTCTCTGAAAGCTCTGAGAAGTACTCATGGACTCCTGTCATATGACGTGAAGCTCCACTGTCAACATACTAGATACCTGAAGATGCTCCTCTAGTGGAGAAAAATGCACACTCCCTCTCAACCTTCGTGGTAGGTGATCCTGCACTAGTGGACTCACAAGCAATGCACCCAAACTCTTGGTCAAAGCTATTCGTAAAGTCCTCTATCTCTGCTGATGCTGCCATGCTCTGGTTCTTCCCCTTCTTCTTCTTCTTCTTCTCCGGATACACAACTGCATAGTGTCCCATTTTCTGACAACTCTAACACTTCACCTTGGAATAGTTCTTCTGCGTGTTCCCCTGTTTATCTTTACCTTTGCCTTTGCCCCTACCACCACTTGTGGAAGCTTGCTTCTTTCCCTTGCCTTTCTTGCCTCCTGCCAACAGTGCTACTTCCTCATCCTGCTCCAACTAGTTTGGCTGCCTCAAGTTGGGTCTTTCTGATTTTTGTCTGTATGCAATCATCCAAAAACCTCTCCCAACTGAAAAGGGTCTCACGTGCACAAACCCCATTAGCAAAGTTTAGCCATGAACTGGGAAGGCCATTCACTGCAATCCGCACCAACTCAATGGGTGGAATGACCTCTCCAACTGCTGCCAATGCATCTCTCACATTAGTAATATTTGTGAGATATCCAACTGCACTACTAGTCTTACCTATCTTAATGGTCTTCAACTTCTATGTAAATATATGCCCTCTGACTCATTCTGCCTGGGTTGATTAATTAATCAAGAATTTTTACCTTCTACCTTAGGACCATCTTCCTGTTCTAATTGGTACTCTGGTAGAGATTGGTCAATGCTGTCCACATCTCATGAGCGTATCTCTTTCCTCTCACATGAGGAATACAATGGTCTTTGATTCCATTTAGAATCAGTCTCTTAGCCTTGTTATTCTTTTTATTAAAGACTGCCAACTGAACAGCATCTGTAGGCACATTAACAATGTTCTGTGCGGTATGCACCATGATATCCCAGACTTCTTCCCCCTCAAAGATGCTCTGCATTCTCTCCTTCCATACACTGTAGTTACTATGCCCATCCCACCTATCCTCCACCCTCAAGCCCAAAGACATGCTTGCTGTCCTAATAAACTGAAAATAACACAACCGTAGTAAAGGTAATGATTTCTGTGTGAAAATCAGCTTGCTGTAATTTTTTCTTCTTGCTGTCCCAAACTATCTTTTTTCAGCAAAATAGCTCTGATACCATGTAGAAATTGTATAACCAACCCCGGTTTTCAGTTTCTCCTTATTTCTCTCATAAAGTTAAATGCTCATTCCCATAGCCATACATTCAACAAGCTGGAAAAAATAAATATTTTCTAAAAACACTAATTCTGGAAATTTCAAAATGCTGAAATGCAGAAATAAAAACTCAGAAAATTAAATTAACCACACACAGAAAATAGACACATTGATTTTTGGTCAATGTGACCTTGGAAAAACCCTCTACAACTCTTGGGGAAAACCAGTTTGAAAGCTTCTTTTTATTTTCTGAATGTTACTTTTGCAGTGAAACAGAAAAACATAGTAAATATTCCAGCAACCAAATTTACAGACTTATCTCGATTTTCGTGCTTGCACATCGCCTCGAAAATTGTGCCAAATCAGCAACTTGCAAAACATAAAATATTACAGCATTAATGACAACAATAAATGTTTTATGACCACCTTGGGAAGCATGCCAAAACATGCTGTACGGATTGTACAGTAGCCCTCGAAATCTGAGCCCAAAAATTGCCTGGAAAATCGTGCTATAGCTGCTGTTCTTTTCTCGGTTTTTGTGCCAAAAATAACAACAGTTTTTTTTGAAATTCGTGCCAAGTTTTGCCTCGAACTATGTGCTTAATGTTGCTGCCCTCTTCCTCGATTTTTGTGCCTCCTTTCTTGGAAACCATGCCTCTTTCTTGCTGTACTGATTTTCTGCCTTGGTATTTGTGCCAATAAATGCTGCTGTACCTTTTGTTGAATCTCCTCACCGTTGCCCTCTTTCTTCTCACTGCTAAAAAAATCTCCTTAGCTTTCTCTTCTCCTCTCTCAATCCGCTCATGAAAGAATGAATGACCATTTCCATCTTTTAACTTAACCCTAAGTGACTTTTGGGGAATCCCTAAATCTAATGGCTGAGATAGCTTTAGATCTAGGGCTGAGATTAAATGCTCATTTAAATCTCACTTTCCATTTTTTAATTCACCCCACTTTAATAAAGACCCACTTAGTCATTTATTTCCAAAGTCACTTTCCCCTTTCTAATTTCACATTGACTTTATAAAAGTCACTTTAAAATTAGACTTAGTAACTTTATCACTTAAAGTCACTTTTAAATTAGATTTGACTTTATAACTTTATAAAGTCACTTTAGGAGAAAAATTAAATTCTTTTGGACTCTTTTCCTTAGGCCAAAGATCAAAGCCTTAGGGAACCACTTGTTTTCCGGCAACCAAATTTCAACATTAACTAGATGATTGACAACTCTTTATTGTATCCTTGTTCCTGCACTTCACTAGTGAAGTTATGCCTTGCGCCTAGTCCAATGTAACCTTTCTTGAGGCCTTTTCCTTCCATTGTTCAATAGGGGCATAAATATGAGGCATTGGTTGATATAATGTGCCCAAGGTAATCCATACTTATCATTTTCCATCAGTCTGTTGTATCCACCCTGTTTGCTTGGGCTGATTGTCCTTTGTCACATTGGCATTGGCACCTTTTATCCTCATCTTTAAGCAAGGGCCTGGAAACTTTTCCCTTAAGAGGTTGATGTGACTGAAAGAAAGATAAAAGCATGAATAGCTACAAGTAGAAGAAAATGTAAAATGAAAAATATGGTTGGGATAATTAAAAGTGCGAGGACAAAAGCCTAGCCTGAGTTCTACTTCCCTCATGAGCCATCATCCAGTTCCTAGCATGATAGGCTCTATCTAAATAAAAGCGACTTATGAATGCCCCAACTGTGATGAGCAATAAACCACTACATATTTAAGGGGTATTGGAAAACATCAAGCAAGTTGGTTACCTAGGATGTGCGAGAAAGCAAAGGAAAACAAGTAAAGGTGCACCAAAGGAGTGGTAAAAATAGGCCAACGAAAGGGGTAACTTAGGTCCCCACAATTGCTCCCTTTTCTCATCATTGCTCTTTGGATGTTTGACCTCATTCACCTTGTACCATGGCAGTGGCATCTCCCTTGAAGTCCATTCCACATCCACCTTTGTCACATGCACTTATGGATTGATGTGCGTTCCTAGGAACTGTTCTTTCCCTTGGGGTTGAAGGCACCTAATAGGGCTATTGAATAGCCATTCCAAACATAGGCATGGTATCTTGTTTACAAATCATTAGCTACAAAGACATTTGAAGACAAGGCTTGTGTGAAGTATTTTGACGCCCTTAGGATTAAATATGCTTCACCATGATACTTTTATGGTTTCTTTACCTAATGATGTTGATTTTACTTTATCTTGAGGGTGTGTCTCAAATGGTTTCTCCTAGCATTGGATATCCCTTGAGAGATGGCTTGACACTCTTGCGGCATGTTGATATTTGTAGCATCGGATGTGCTCTAGCCTCGAGATTTTGCAGAGGGACTAAGATACATGCATTCTCCAAAACCTAGAAATCGTTTGGGAAATTCCACCCTGAGATGATTTAATTAAAATAATTAATTATTTTTAATGTACTCCTGAGTCTAAACTTAGGAAATGAGAATAATTAAAGGGTGTTAATTAAATCGGGTGTGAATCTTCTAGATAAAGGCGTGGATCAAGTCCAAGTTAATTTCAGCCATTGATTAAGATTTGATCTTGGCCGTTCATACCTCAACGAGAGATTATAAGAAGGAACTCGATGGGCACTTGGAGAATGTAACAAATAAAATTTGTATAAAATGGAGTAAATACAAATAAATGTAATTATTGAATAATCAAATAGGATTATGTTAAGTAGTCATTAGTTAACTGAAAAGGCATGTCTTTTAGACATGCCTAGTCATGAAAGGTCACCTGCATAGGTATAAAAGCAGGGCCTCATTGTAACTTTCGATCATTCTTATTATATCTTATTATATCATATCAATAAATATTTATTATTATAAATACCTCGTGTATTTTTATAATTAAAGCCATTTTTGCTATTAAAGTCAACAAACCTACAAGTTTTGTTGCTACAGAGAACACACCAGAGTAGATAGTCAGTTGCCCAAGCAGATCGATTTTCTTAGTGGTTGAAGTTCGACAAGAGAAAATCGAGTCAAAGGGTGAGTTGCAGGTGAGAGAGAGGGCATCAACAGTAGTCCGTGAGTGCAAGAAGAGTTCTGGAAAGGGCAACGCAAAGGAGGGATGCAATTCATCAGGCACTGTGCAGTCATTGCGCAGAGGATGACGTAGTGAGGCCAGCGTAAGGGTAGAAAGTCCTCTTCGGGGTAAGGAAAACGATGTGGAGTGAGAGAAATTCATCACTAAATTTTTCTCAGTGTTTATTCCTCTAGTTTTGCTATCTGGTATCTTGTACATGAATTATTGTTGAAGAATTAATAAAGAAACCCTCATCTGCTGCACCAGTTTTCTCACATTGGGTTTTTTTGGGGACAATTGTCCAAAAATAACTGTGTCAATGTGTTTATATGTGTGCTAGTGTTTTCTTGGCATTTACTTTCCGCAATATTTGATTTGTAAAGGATGCAGTGTATATGTTTCGATATTTGCCATAGATAATTGCAAATAATTTGTTTGAATAATTTTTACAAATAGAAGAAATATTATCATTTGTTGCAGTAGGATTCGTGACATCTGAATTTTCACACGGCACCTTGAAGGGGAAGGCTAGCCAAATCAGGAGAGCACTTATGACCTTGCAGCCACAATGTTGCCTTTGCAGAGATGAGTGTTGACAATTGAGCAAACATCACATGGATGTATGACACCTACAACTCTAGATGTTGAAATGGTAATCATAGAGGCTAGGACGTTGCCAAGATTGATTATGTGCCCCAAAGGACCCAAAGCACACCTGGGCTAGCCTTGCACCTTCTTGATGAGTGTTGCCTTGTTCCAAAGCCCAAATGACAATGCTGATGACTTGAGATGGTTTGGGAGGGCTGGTACACCCGTTCTTGATGATGATGTCCTACCCTATGTTTGCAACATCGCCCTTGCAAACCATAGAGTGATGACGTGTGGCTTCTTGATGATGAAGCCTTTCATGTGGATGAGATTACTTGGAGTGAGGAGACACTAACTTTGTGAGGATGATGTCTTGTTGGGGAACCTTATTCCCACATGTGGAGTGAAAAGAGGCAATTTTGTTATATTTTATCATTTTGAGAGCTATCTTATGGGTTGACTTGTGATATTTTTGAACCTGTGAACATTTAAAGTCACGTTTTTGGGATTTTATTTGTTATTTAAGTTAATTCAACTTGGTTACCCTCTTATAAATAGAGGGGAGTCGAATTACTTGGATCATTGTCACACGCTCAATTTATTCTCTTGTAAAGAGTGCACAATGTTTCTTTCTTTTTCACTTGGACACAATTGCTAAATAGGTTATACGAATTGTCTTGGGGAGGATATGTTTTGCATGGAGATACTTTGTAAGGATTGATGAAGTGATGCTTCCTTGAATGGTGTAAGTTCAATGCTATTTTTCTTCCACTTTGCGTTATTTGCTTTCATTTGTGAACTCTTGTTTCTTAGTATGAAAAAATTGTCATAAAGTATCCATGAATGTAACTAGATTGCATCTTTTGGCCTTAGATTTTTTAAGGTAGAAAGTCGCTAGGGCTCTCTGTCCTCCCTCCTTGTCCATGGTCCTCAGCCTTTTGACCTTGTCTTATTGACCCCATTGCCCAAGTGATTGAAGGCATTAGTCATTGCATGTTGATTAACTGATTTTTTCTATTTTCTTTATTTTAATGGTAAACTAGGGTTAGGGTTTGGTTAAATCTGCATTTTATAGCTAAATTGCACTTATATGTTATTGTCGTAGACTTCGATATTGCATCTGTTAATGTTAAAAAGCAAAATCTATCATTTTGTGCATTTTCAACTTCATTTTAAGGCTTGACGTCTAGGTCTTATTGTTGTTTTGTGCATTTTTAGACATCAAAAACATAATGTTGACTTATCCCTTGTTTAACCCTTTTCAATAGATTTAAGCTGATGTTGACAATACCCTTCGTAGGCTATTTCCATTATTGCATTTTGTAAATTTGCATTATTTAAAACCCTAATGTATAACAATGATCCATAAATGGATGGTGGCTAGTGGAAGATAAACTTGGTTATTTATAGACCTCATCTTGGCCTCTTTGGCTTTGCTAGTAGTCCTCACCAATCCATCATCTGTTTTCACTTGAGCCTTTCTTTATTGAAGACCATTCTCGGTACAACTTGCAGGCTCCTTAGAGAGCCATTTGACTTTGGGATCCTTGGTCATCTAACCTCCACGTCTTGCTAGGGAAGTCTCGCTTGTGGGGATCACATCTAGCCACAAAATTGCAGGGGAGAAGCCATTGAGGTGACAATGTTGGTGCATCTTGTTGTTGCCCTGGACCTAGAGTTCCTAGTCAGGCTTTGCACTAGGTTGCTAGATTTTGCGGTAACAGTGCCCACAAAAGTTTAAAATCCAAAGCACCAATGTGATAACTTTATATAACCCAGTAAGATTGACCACTGTCACCTCAACAACACTTCCCCACACTTTTAGTTGGCTCTTCTCTAATATAAGGGTGGCTTCCATAAGTTAGGGTTATCAAGGCTATGGAGTGGGGACTTAAGGTGAAAATGAAGAGTAAACCTTGATAAAACAAATGGTTTTAATATATGGAAGAAAATGGAAATGGGGAAGGGGATATGGGAAAGAAAGAAATGAGAAGAAAACGAAGACAAGGAAATGGAATGATATGACAAAGTACTAGTGCCTATCAGTTTATTGGGCCAATGGAGTCACGAAGTTATGCATGAATTTGGGAACTAGGTTCCATACATTTGAACTCAAGGGTTTGTTAGAAAAAGGCTTTAGGGTTCATCCAAGTTCCTCTATTACATTTGAAATATTTCATGAATATATGAACTAGGTTTCAAAAACTAGTCCGAGAGAGCTAGATGTAACACCCCTCCCATTACCCTCGTTGTTGTAATGTTAAAATTGTGACCATGGTTGTGTTATTAATATAATTTATAAATTAATAAATAATAATCATAATAATAGTTAATTAATCATTAGTTAATAATGAGGCATGTATTTAAGGACATGAACATTCATTAAAGGGCACCTGCTGTGGTATATAAGCAACCCCGATTGTAACATTCAACCATCCTTGTACTATTCATCTTATTAACAAAAATATTATTTACAATATATTTGTGTATTCTATATTGTAAGTACAAACTAGCACACTTTTTGTTTGCCACAGTGGTATTAGAGCCATTCGACCCTCTGGACGTTAATCGTTGCACTGTCTTTCCACTAAAAATTTAAAGTTTGGTATCATGGGAATATATTCCCAAGATTATGACCATATGACTAGACGAGAATTATTATTGGAAATGAGAGAAATACTTGCAAAATCAATAAAGCTTTTTGAAGCTTATTCAACGTCTACAATGCAGGAGGACATTGACATGAAAGAAACTAACAATGAAGAATGTTCTAACATGGAAAATGATGTTGAACATGTTGAATTAGGATCTCTTCAAGGTGACATAATTAACGCTGATAATCAAAGTGGGTATATGAAAACTGAAGCTGAAAAAGCTAAAGATGAGATCGCTAGCAAGGAAAGTTGAAGAAAATAATAAAGATATATAGAACAACGTGGATATCTCAGAAGTCTAGGACCATGTAACCTCAATACTCATCTCTATTGGTAATGAAGTGTCTAAGAGTACCATTGATAAGAAAACATGCACAGGCTCCATCATCCCGTAGGTCAAGGTCTAGTGCCATGTACATAAAGAGTTCGTGAAGTTTCTGCTATCAAAGAGCAGAGTATGGACATAGACCTATGCTTGACTCAATGGAGAAATGAGATGAACCTTGACAAGGCTGAAAGTCCATTATGGAAGTCCCCATTCGTAGTAAAAGAAGAAGAAGATAAGCTTAATTCTCTGCGAGAGTGTTGTCACCTCCATGGGAAAAATATGATGTTTCCTAAGAAGATCCCAAGTCGAGAAGGGCTTAATAGGACACTTCTTGACGAACAATCACAAGTCCAATTTCATGGATTTTTTGCATAGATCACTAGGTCCAAAGATGAGGACGAAGCCCAAGAGATGGCTGCTCTAGATGTTGCTGAAACAACGTTGCACGAAGCGGGGACGCGGAAGGGTCATTTTCCAAAAATATAGGAAGCGAAGCGTCTACTATATATATATATATATAAGAAACCGGATTCGTACTAAGGCCACGTGTCCCAAATCCGTCGAATTGGACACGATTCATACGGTTCGTGTTCGACGGATCGAATCCGATTGTGTCCGTATAGGACACGATCGGGTCCTAATTCGCTGAACACGACTTGCGCGGAAAAGCGTCCGAGGGTTATAAAAAAGCGAATTGCCTCTTATTTTTTTCACAATGTGTTGGATGTGAGTTGAGAGAGGAGCAAGGAGCAAGGAGCAAGAGAGTTTTTTCAAGGGGATTCAAGCAACCGGTAAGTGCATTGTCTCTCTATTTTTTTGCATTCGGTTTGCATGTGCATATGTTTTACAAATTTGGGCATTTTTTGTTTATTTTTTACAACATTCATGGCTCAATCAAGGGCAACAAGGAAGGGGAAGAATGTCCCCATTAGAGATGTCCCTCCTGTTCCTATTTCATCAGTGTTTGCAAGTGTTCCATCTATTGGAAATGGAGTTGCAACAACAACTTCAAATGTTGAGGGAAGACAACAACCTCAAGACCACAAATATCCATCGTGGAAATATGTCACAAGAGAGGCAGGGCCAGGCAACAAGATGAAGGGAAGAGGCAATGTTGCTTGGAAATGCATTTATTGCCACAACCATTTTGGCATTTCATGAGCACATATTACCGTGTGAAAGCTCATTTGTTGGCTTTACCAAGTTGTGGAATTCCAGCTTGTACAAAGGTGTCTTTAGCAAAGAGAAAGAAAATGGAAAGAGAGGCATTTGTTGGTGTGGCAAATGTGGCTGCAAAAACAAAACAAAACAAGAATGATGACCCCCTTCCATTCTTGAGGAAAGGCAACAACAAGTTCCCATTTGACAATTCCAGTGGGGGACAAGCAACAAAAGGAAAGGCGATTGCACTTGGTCCAATGGACAAGATTTTCTAGAAAGAGAAGTGAGAAGAGCTTGATCTCGCCATTGCATTTTTTTTCTACTAGAATTTCATACCCTTTAATGTTGCACGGTCGCCTCTATTTATTGAGATGTGCCGAGCTCTATCTATTGAGATGTGCAAGCTCTAAGTCAAGGGGCTCCATCAGGGTATGTGCTTCCTGGGTTAGAGAAGCTTAGAACCACATTGTTGACAAAGGCAAAGAAAGAGGTGGACAAAATGCGGCATGGCCAACATCTGGGGTTAGCATTGATTCTGATGGATGGATAGATCCAACACGACACCCACTCATCAACTTCATGGTGTCTTCCTTGAATGATCTAGTTTTCTTGAAATCAGTGGATGCACTTGGACAATACAAGGATGCACAATATATGGGTGAGTTGTTTATTAAAGTTATGGAAGATGTAGGTATTGATTCTTGTGTGCAAATCATTACAGATAATGCACTTGTTTGTAAGGTTTCTCGCATGATTGTGGAAGCTAAATATCCACAAGTATTTTGGACACCTTGCATTCTCCATTCATTGAAATTATCATTGAAATCTATTGCCTCTGATGTGCTTTGGATTGGAAGCATTATTGAGGATGCATGGCATATCCACAACTTGGTACAAAACCATACAAATGCCCTCACTATCTACAAGGAGTGCACCAATCTATCATTGTTGAAGATTGCGGATACACGGTTTGCCTCTTCATTCATCATGTTGAAGAGGTTGAGGGAGGTCAAGACCACTTTTGGGGCCATGGTTATTTCAGAGTTTTGGTCTTTTTGGAGAAAGACAGATCAAGCAGCCTCAAAAAGAGTGAAGGACACAATGTTGGATGATGCCTGGTGGGTGAGGGTAGATCTACTTATTCAGATCATGGACTCTATCATTCCCTTGCTTTGATTTGCAGATACAGACCAACCCATCCTAAGAGAGGTTTATGAGGGATGGGATTCCATGTTTGAGTTTGTGAGCAACCTTATTTTACAGAATGAGTGCCCCGAGTATGAGACATCACTAGAGGCCTTCTTCACGAGCATACAGGATATTCTTGTTAGCAAATGGGACAAGAATTGCACACCTTTACATTGTTTGGCTCACTCCTTGAACCCAAAATACTACAACCATGAGTGGCTGAATGGTGGAACTTCCTGCAGATTCCCTCCTCACATGGATGGTGAAATTTCACAGGGGAGGAAAGATGCATTCAGGAGGATTTTTCAGGATGAGGCATCCCTTGATGAGGTGGAGGATGCCTTTGCAGATTTTTCCACTGGCACTGGGTGATTTGCAGGCTATGATGTGATTAGAGATAGAGGGCTAAGAAGCCCTATTCTTGGTGGGCAACTCATGGGGCAACAAGCCCTCCTCTACAACAGTTAGCCATGAGGCTCCTCTCTCAGGCGACTTCATCCTCTTGTTGCGAGAAGAATTGGAGCACATAAGGGAATTTGTATAGTGTGAAGAAGAGCAGGCTTGAGCAATCTAGGGAAGAGACAATGGTGTATGTGCACACCAACTTTCGTCTTATCTACAGGGAGAGGGATGAGTGGTTGAAGGACAACAATGTTGACTTGGCATTGGCCAACTTGGATCTCAACGAGGCAATGCTAGAGCCTGTTACATTTAATGATGGTGACACTGTAGAGGGGTCATCCTCCACACCAGCAGATGCAGAGGTGACGTTGGAGACAAAGGAGGAGGATGCAGCAGAGGAGAGAACTGGTGACCATGATGATGAGGATAGTGATGTTGATTATGATGTTGAGGATTGATGAATCATGACTCATGAGCTACCTACTGCCTGGAGGCTTGTAGACTTGTAATTGTTTTGTATTTGCTATTTCTATTTGGCATTTTCCATTGGCATTATACTGCCTGTTGTCGCACAGATTGTCTAGGAACCGCGACAACGGCTCAGATCGGGGGTTGTCACCTTTATCCCCAATCTCTCTATCTAAGCTGTCTCCTTGCAAGCTAAGGGAGGTAGACCCTAACAGAAATGAAGGACAAGAATTGGTTGCAAATCAACCAATCTAGGAGACAAAGCTAAAACACCAAAAACTTGATAAGATTAACGAGATTTCCAAGATCAATTACATTAAAACCAGTGCCTTATGGAGTTAAAATATCCCGTTATGAAATTAAAGCTAAGTATTAGATGTATAACTGCTGCAATGACCACAATGAAGTTCAATAAAAAAGCACCACAATCATTCATTAAGACACTGAAGCAAAGCTATCATGAAACGATCATTAAGATAAATGCCAGATGCTTGAAAAATTTCCGAAATTATGATATTTCGATTATAACCCAGTTAGAGAATTAAAATACTCCACAGTCAAACTTTGGATAAAAATTTGAGGCTCATTTGACTATAGGACTTGGAATTTTTGGAATTTTGAAACTTCTATAATTTTTTTTTTTAATTATCTATTTGTTTTGTATTTATTATTATTATTATTATTTTTATCTTTAAATCCTAAAATGAAAAATTAAAATTTAAAATCAAAACTAAAGCTAAAGAAAATGATTAAAAATTTAAATCTCTAAATCTAATGCTAACCAAACTAAGCTCAAAAAAATTAAATCCTAATCTAAAATTTAAACTAAACTAAACATTAATTAAAGTCTAAAAATAAAATTGAAAACTAGAAATTAACAAAACAAAAATCAAAATTAAATCCTAACTACACCTACGCTAAAGCTAAACTAAAATCAAATTTAAAACAAACAATTGAAATTTAAAACCTACGCTATCATCAAAATTACTAAAATAAAACTAAAACGAAAATCTACGACTAGCAATTAAAATCTATCCACACACTAAATAAAAACCGATGCATATACATTTGAAGGCTTTCGAAAATAATATGTGTGTTCTTGTTTGCGTTTTGTGTTTGTAGGTGAAGGACGGACAAAGAAACGACGACGAGAGGGCAGGGTTGTACGCGGGTTCGGCGGACGTGAAGGAGGGACGTAGCTGCAGCAGAGACAACTGAGGTGAAAATCGGACGGCAACTAAGAGTTCGATGCAGAGAGAAATGAGAGGGTCGACGCAAGGAGGAAGCTAGGGCACGACGGGACGACAACAGACGGGTTTAGGAATTTAGACGGCGGAGCAAAGATAAGGGTCAATGCGTGGAGGAAGTGAGGAGGGCGGATGAGAAGAAGGATCGTATGTGCAATGGTTTTGCAGGATTCGAGGAGCAGATTGAGGGTTCGATGCAGCGGAAGAAGATAAGGTATGCAAGGTCAATAAAAAAAAAACGATGGCAAAGAGACAAAAGGATGGACGACTTGCAGAGGAGGGCTGAGGAGCTCGATGATGAGGCTAGACAGTAAAGGGAAAGATGCAGCAAGCGGAGGAGAGCTTTGCTGGAATGGTGGCAATAGGACAGTCAGCAAATGAAGCAAGGCAGAGAGGGAATTAAAGGCTGAGCAATGGAAATGAGGGCAGAGAGAAGTCGATGGGAATGAAGGGAAATCGAGAGATATGAAGGCAGAAAAGGGCAGCGTTTATGCAGAAAATGATCTCAATAAACCCAGCACACTTCAATTCGTCCAGTAGATTTAAGAATTTTCCTGTGTAACCCAGATTATGGAATGCTTTTTAAATGCACCAGAGATCTTATCCTTTGAAATTATGCCCAGATTTGGAAGCAGACCCAATCTTGAGGCCAGATTTGAAGAAATCTTTAAGAAAACCCCCTGTAAACCTGCGAAAAGTCAAACAAAACCAAAATTGTGTACAAATTTACAGAGCTAATGTACAATTCAAGACGCTCTCATAGCCAGATTTGAATCCATTTTAGCATAGTTTTTAGGAATTTAAAATTTAAAGAGAGGCACAAGTCTTAAAAACTCTGCAAAACCACCAATTTCGTAAGATAGATTTGGAGTTTAACCAATAATAAGCTTTTCAGATTGATGTCATTTGAGAGTCGACTGGTCCAATCGAAGACTTCCCCAGACGCTCAAACCCTTAAAAAAATATTTCCCTGCACACTTAGACCTAGACCTTAGATCAATAGAGATTCAAGAAAATAACATGAGACCCTTCAAAAAAATAGGAAACTAGTCTTTCCGTTAAATCAAAGATGCTATCTTATGAATCCAGAAAACTGCACAAGATACCTGTATGCAGATTAATCCATGAAGGCCATTAACCATAAAATGCTAAATTAAGTAGCAGAGTTCAGAGACAAATCACCACATAGATCCGAGAAGGAACATCAAAATTGGAACCCCTAAGTCTTTATGCTTTATTCATTAAAGAAAATTTACAAGAGCTTCTAAGAACAAGTGCACGATCCTTAGATCGGATGACTCAAGACTGACAAAGACCTCTAAATTTATAAGACAAAATCTCGAACGCCTAGTTCAGTTGATCCACGTCAAAATAATCTCGACCGTCTATCAGATTTGATCAACTTTTAATCTGGATGGTCGAAATTATAATTTTGAGGAAAATCGAATTTATGATTTAAATCCATTTTAATTAACTCAAAAATACTATTTTTGAGTTAGTTACCCCAAAATTTTGACTTTGACTTAACCACCTAGGCCCAAGGGTCCAAAATTTCTTAAAATTCTCAAAATTCCCTTAACTTGGGGCCTTTAAAAATCATTTTTTAAGGACCAACGAATTTCGCCTTTAAAGAATTTTATCCTAACTTAGGATCCTAAATTAATTAATTTTCTGGCTTTTGATTTTTTTAATTAATTGACTAGAAAAAATAATTAATTGACTGAGAGGGGATTTTAATTATTTTTCCAACCCTCTTTACATAAGATAATACATTTAGACACATGAAGGGGGAATACCCATTCGTATAGACCCTCAAATAAATACCCAATTCTGCGATTCAAAACATGATCTAGTAGACCAAGTAGCTCAAACTATTTTTACAAGGACTCGATAGAAAACACTAGGACTCACTTAGCATGCTGATGACAAAATCCACCCTAGCTTTGGGGTGAGGCTGGAGGGAAAAACTCTGCCGATCACTTACGTGAATCAATGAGACAAAAAACCTCTTAGGATAGAGATCATCAACAACATACTAGGCTTACCTAGGTTGTTACATACATTGACGGTCTCACTTAGATCATTTACATCATAACATGCAAAATGGGTTTACATCATTTATAACAAAATGTCGTCTGTTGACTGATGATGGAATCTGAATGGCGCGACCACGTCGAACATGATGAATCTCATTTGAAAAAAATGGGGGTGTACTGCTATGGGGTAGTTGACAAAGTGTGGTCAACATCTAGGTCTACTTGGCGACACGTTGCTTTATTGAAGGAATGTGAGAATCCAGAATCTGCATCCAAGCAACACACAAGATTACATAAGTAGCGTCCATCCAAATATCATCATATAACATTAAGCTCATGAAAAATAGAAGCTTTTCTTTTATTTATTATTCTACTTAACATGAAAAGTAAATCTACTCTAACTGCAAAATGAAATGCTGAAATAACAAGGTGTAAGGTTAGAGATACAATACAAAGGATGCCCAGTGGCATCATATGTGCTCAATATAGTGCATGCTGAGCATTTGTTTGCTTTCAGGCAAGTCCGTAGGCTGCTTTTCAGATGTGCCATGTCTAATCTTGCTAATTGTAGGACTTTGTCTTATCTGAAAGTCAAACTGCTCTCGACCATCAGACGAATCAAACTACTTACTTCTTCCTTTCTGCTTTTTTCTCTTCGTCTGAGTGGGTTGTGATGTCATCAATGAGACTACTGTAGATTTCTTGTCCTTATCTTGAAAATGCTCGTATAAAACATATGATGAGCCTGGAATGTGATCAATCTTATTCTGAATATACTCTGTTAAAGGTGGCACATAAACTTGGTCTTTCTCAACGTCCTTTGTATGCATAGTTAATTCTTCCTTAATGGGAAAAGTGACCTCCTTGTGATGAGATGGGAATTGCTTCAGCAAACTGGGAGGCCTATGATCTGTTGACAAATCTGACTTGGGTTGAAAATTCTGCATGTGTGATCTTTCCATTCTTTCCAACTTATTTTGAATATCAGTAGAATGCTTAACATTATTAACAATAATTTCCTTCGCATGACCCTCTTCAATAGTCAACAAATTGTGTTGAAGAGACATCTGATTAGAATGATTAACTTCCATCATCTTTAACCTGTTTTCCATGACATTTATTTCCTATGCATGACTCTCTTCAATGTTATTTATCCTATTTTGAAGATTGATCTGGTTAGCTTCCATGTTTTGAATCATTTTATCATTATCTGTTTTCATGGCCATGAAGAAATTTTGCATACAGTTCATCTCTTTCTCATGATTTGTTTCCATGATCATCATTTCCTTGATATGTTTTTCTTCTAAGGCCAATAACTTGCTTTGTATAGAACCAATTTCCCTGGCGTGATCCGCTATTATTTTCTCTTGATTAAGTTCCATATTCTTAATGATTTGAGCCTGGTTGGCCTCCATATTCTTGATTACCTGAGCTTGATTTAGCTGTATATCCTTAACCATCTGAATCAATTCGCTAACAAGATGCTTATCGTTGTCAACACTGATTTGACAACTTGTTTCTGTTTCACCACTATCATGGGTTTGTGCTGTCGTGGTACAAGCGGATTCATCTTGAGAATTTTCTGGAAATCTCCTGTTGATAGTTGAGTCTTCTAAAAGATCAATTTTATTATTTTGCATAATACTGGGAGAACAAGGCGAGTCATCTTGTTTTATATATTTATCTCTAAAAGCATTGATGATGTCTTGTAAACGATACTCTTCAGGACAATTTCGAAACCAATCGATAGCATCACCTTTTAAGGAACATCCAAAGATATGTATCTTGAAATCTTCATGATTATATTGTGAAGCACGGCAATATTTATATATGAAAAGGGTGACCGTCTTTAGATGTTTTAGAGCAGTGCATGGATCACCTCCTGAGAAAAAAGGCAATTTAGAAATGACTTCTTCTGGCATGTCATGAAAGGTGTTATCCATGATGACCTGCTTAAAATTTAAGAAATAGATCCGTGTTCAAGAATAGTCAAAAGGTCCTCAAGAAGCGAACTTCTTAGCAGGAACTCTTGTAAGAAATGAAAGAATTGGAGTCGCCACTTGAACATGAAACTAATTCTGAAAATAGAAGAAATAATCGAGAATAACAGATGGATATCACGGGGGATTCTTGTCTGGGAGTAAATAGATAAATAAGTGGACTTGCCACCCAAACAAGAAGCCAACTGAAATGTCCATGTGCTAAAGATACGATGATGAAATGATTAGTGATATGACGAAAGATAAGATGATGAAATGATGCCAGGAAATGCGATCCCTTGTGACAGGCTAATAAATGGCGAAAGAAGATTAGAAGATTAGAAAATGTCGTTAAGACCAAGGACAAAAAAACTCTATTCCCGGCAACAACGCCAAAAAATGTTGTCTCACAGATTGTCTAGGCCCCGCGACAACGGCTCAGATCGGGGGCTGTCACTTTTATCCCCAATCTCTCTATCTAAGTTGTCTCCTTGCAAGCTAAGGGAGGTAGACCCTAATAGAAATGAAGGACAAGAATTGGTTGCAAATCAACCAATCTAGGAGACACAGCTAAAACACGAAAAAATTGATAAGATTAACGAGATTTCCAAGACCAATTACATTAAAACCAGTGCCTTATGGAGTTAAAATATCCCGTTATGAAATTAAAGCTAAGTATTAGATGTATAACTGCTGCAATGACCACAATGAAGTTCAATAAAAAAGCACCACAATCATTCATTAAGACACTGAAGCAAAGCTATCATGAAACGATCATTAAGATAAATGCCAGATGCTTGAAAAATTTCCGAAATTATGATATTTCGATTATAACCCAGTTAGAAAATTAAAATACTCCATAGTCAAACTTTAGATAAAAATTTGAGGCTCATTTGACTAGAGGACTTGGAATTTTTGGAATTTTGAAAATACTTTTTTTTTTTTAATTAATTTTTTAATTAATTTTTTAATTTTTAATTTTTTTAATTTAAATTATTATTATTATTATTATTATTATCTTTAAATCCTAAAATGAAAAATTAAAATTTAAAATCAAAACTAACGCTAAAGAAAACGATTAAAAATTTAAATCTCTAAATCTAATGCTAACCAAACTAAGCTCTAAAAAATTAAATCCTAATCTAAAATTTAAACTAAACTAAACATTAATTAAAGTCTAAAAATAAAATTGAAAACTAGAAATTAACAAAACAAAAATCAAAATTAAATCCTAACTACACCTACGCTAAAGCTAAACTAAAATCAAATTTAAAACAAACAATTGAAATTTAAAACCTACGCTATCATCAAAATTACTAAAATAAAACTAAAACGAAAATCTACGACTAGCAATTAAAATCTTTCTACACACTAAATAAAAACTGATGCATATACATGTGAAGGCTTTCGAAAATAATGTGTGTGTTCTTGTTTGCGTTTTGTGTTTGCAGGTGAACGACGGACAGAGAAATGACGGCGAGAGGGCAGGCTTGGATGCGGTTTCGGCGGACGTGAAGGAGGGACGTAGCTGCAACAGAGACAACTGAGGTGAAAATCGGACGACGACTAAGGGTTCGATGCAGAGAGAAACGATAGGGTCGACGCAAGGAGGAAGCTAGGGCACGATGGGACGACAACAGACGGGTTTAGGAATTTAGACGGCGAAGCAAAGATAAGGGTCAATGCGTAGAGGAAGTGAGGAGGGCGGATGAGAAGAAGGATTGTATGTGCAATGGTTTTGCAGGATTCGAGGAGCAGATCGAGGGTTCGATGCAGCAAAAGAAGATAAGGTATTCAAGGTCGATAAAAAAAAAACGATGGCAAAGAGACAAAAGGATGGACGACTTGCAGAGGAGGGCTAAGGATCTCGATGATGAGGCTGGACAGTAAAGTGAAAGATGCAGCAAGCAGAGGAGAGCTTTGTTGGAATGGTGGCAATAGGATAGTCAACAAATGAAGCAAGGCAGAGAGGGAATTAAAGGCTGAGCAGTGGAAATGACGGCTGAGAGAAGTCGATGGGAATGAACGGAAATCGAGAGATATGAAGGCGGAAAAGGGCAGTGTTTATGCAGAAAATGATCTCAATAAACCCAGCACACTTTAATTCGTCCAATAGATTTAAATTTTTTTCCTGTGTAACCTAGATTATGGAATGCTTTTTAAATGCACCAGAGATCTTATCCTTTGAAATTATGCCTAGATCTGGAAGCAGACCCAATCTTGAGGCCTGATCTGAAGAAATCTTTAAGAAAACTCCCTGTAAACCTGAGAAAAGTTAAACAAAACCAAAACTGTGTACAAATTTACAGAGCTAATGTATAATTCAAGATGCTCTCATAGCCAGATTTGAATCTATTTTAGCATAGTTTTTAGGAATTTAAAATTTAAAGAGAGGCACAAGTCTTAAAAACCTTGCAAAACCACCAATTTCGTAAGATAGATTTGGAGTTTAACAAATAATGAGCTTTTTAGATTTATGTCATTTGAGAGTCGGCTGGTCCAACCGAAGACTTCCCCAGACGCTGAAACCCTTAAAAAAAATATTTCCCTGCACACTTAGACTTGGACCTTAGATCAATAGAGATTCAAGAAAGTAACATGAGACCTTTCAGAAAAATAGGAAACTAGTCTTTCCGTTAAATCAAAGATGCTATCTTATGAATTCAGAAAACTGTACAAGATACCTGTATGCAGATTAATCCATGAAGGCCATTAACCATAAAATGCCAAATTAAGTAGCAGAGTTCAAAGACAAATCATCACATAGATCCGAGAAGGAACATCAAAATTTGTAACCCCAAAGTCTTTATGTGTTATTCATCAAAGAAAATTTACAAGAGCTTCTAAGAACAAGTGCACGATCCTCAGATCGGATAACTCAAGACTGACAAAGACCTCTAAATTTATAGGACAAAATCTCCAACGGCTAGTTCAGTTGATCCACGTCAAAATAATCTCGACAATGGATCAGATTTGATCATCTTTTAATCTGGACGGTCGAAATTATAATTTTGAGGAAAAAACGAATTTATGATTTAAATCCATTTTAATTAACTCAAAAATACTATTTTTGAGTTAATTACCCCAAAATTTTGACTTTGACTTAACCACCTATGCCCAAGGGTCCAAAATTTCTTAAAATTCTCAAAATTCCCTTGACCTGGGGCCTTTAAAAAATCGTTTTTTAAGGACCAACGAATTTTGTCTTTAAAATTTTTTATCCTAACTTAGGATCTTAAATTAATTAATTTTCTGATTTTTGAATTTTTTAATTAATTGACCAGAAAAATTAATTAATTGACTGAGAGGGGATTTTAATTATTTTTCCAACCCTCTTTACATAAAATAATACATTTAGACACACGAAGAGGGAATACCCATTCATATAGACCCTCAAATAAATACCCAATTCTGCGATTCAAAACATGATCTAGTAAACCAAGTAGCTCAAACTACTTTTACAAGGACTCGATAGAAAACACTAGGACTCACTTAGCATGCTGATGACAAAATCCACTCTAGCTTTGGGGTGACGCTGGAGGGAAAAACTCTCCCGATCACTTACATGAATCAGTGAGACAAAAATCCTCCTAGGATAGAGATCATCAACAATATACTAGGCTTACCTAGGTTGTTACATACATTGACGGTCTTACTTAGATCATTTACATCATTTATAACAAAATGTTGTCTGTTGACTGATGATGGAATCTGAATGGCACGACCACGTCGAACATGACGAATCCCATTTGAAAAAAATGTTGGTGTACTGCTATGGAGTAGTTGACAAAGTGTGGTCAACACTACCCATGTAACACATTTTGATTTTGATGACTTAATGAGAAAACTATAGTATCTTGTCTTTCTCCTATTGGATCATTCAACATTGATGAATATGTCTATTGCTTTATATGATTGTATGATGTATCTTTGTAAAACTTACATCTAGATGAAGATCTATGTTTGAATCAATTAATTTGTATGAATGTGTAAGAAATATCTATTTTTTAATATATATATATATATATATATATAACGTGTCTGGACGTGTCCTGTTATATGTGATTCAAAAGGCATATAGCATCACTTAAAACTTATACATAAGCCTTAATTTAGGGCTGGAAAATACACAAAGAATGACACTTTTGTTTTTCCAATATATTCCAAGCAAATCCTAACCCTAGGACAATAATATTCAAGACAACAAATGCTGAAAATATTGATTTTCTGTAATTAAATTTTTATTTGCCCTAAAACAATAAAATTAAATGTTTTTATGAATATAAGTGATTGTCACAAAAGGGAGAGGACTATTGCCTTTCTCAATCTAGGACTAATGGAATCTCAGATTGAAAAAACTGAATTTGTAGTAGATACCAGATTCAAAATTTCTATGGTAAGTCCACTCACTTACAAGATTCAAAATTTCTATGGTAAGTCCACTCTCTTATCTCAGGGTTTTGAATCAAGGTTCTCAATTGCCAAAAATGAGTTAAGGGAATGAGCCCACGTGCTCTTTCCTCAAAGACTTGGATAAAGGGTTAGCTTAAGAAGGATAATGCAAAAAATACTATGCCCACTTGCTTAATAATATCCATCAAATAGAACACTAACCAACATAAAAGAAGACCACTTACTAGATTTATCATGCATACATCCAAGCTTCAGCATAATCATCCATGAAAAGAGATCAAATCCACATCAACAAAGTCCCGAAGAATGTCACTCAACTAGTGCTCCATAGCGAACTAGAAAAATAAGTCTTATCCAAGGGATGTTAGTCTCTTGAAGTGCATAATGATCCAAATGAGGCTAGCATTCCCCTATTTATCCTAGGGTTACCAAACAATTAACCCAAAATAGGCCTAAAATCCTCAAAAACATAAAATCCATGATACAAGGTGGACAAGTCGTCAAGTTGACCCCCAAAATAGCAGCAAAGATGAAAATATAATGACAAAACATGAAAAATGTACCTTGTAAAGGCAACATATGAGTGCATTTAATTTTATTTGCCCTAAAACAATAAATCAAATGTTTTTATGAATATAAGTGATTGCCACAAAAGAGAGAGGACTACTGCCTTTCTCAATCTAGGACTAATGGAATCTCGGATTGAAAAAACTGAATTTGTAGTAGGTACGAGATTCAAAATTTCTATGGTAAGTCCACTCTCTTATCTTAGGGTTTTGAATCAAGGCTCTTAATTGCCAAAAATGAGTTAAGGGAATGAGCCCACGCGCTCTTTCCTCAAAGACTTGGATAAAGGGTTAGTTTAAGAAGGATAATGCAAAAAATACTATGTCCACTTGCTTAATAATATTCATCAAATAGAACACTAACCAACATAAAAGAAGACCACTTACTAGATTTATCACGCATACATCCAAGCTTCAGCATAATCATCCATGAAAAGAGATCAAATCCACATCAACAAAGTCCCGAAGAATGTCACTCAACTAGTGCTCCATAGCGAACTAGAGAAATAAGTCTTATCCAAGGGATGTTAGTCTCTTGAAGTGCATAATAATCCAAATGAGGCTAGCACTCCCCTATTTATCCTAGGGTAACCAAACACTTAACCCAAAATCGGCCTAAAAGCCTCGAAAACATAAGATCCATGATACAAGGTGGACAGGTCGTCAAGTTGACCCCCAAAATAGCATCAAAGATGAAAATATAATGACAAAACATGAAAAATGTATGTTGTAAAGGCAACATGTGAGTGTAGAAGCCTCAAAAGAGTGACATCGTCTGTAAAAGACATGTCTCTCCACAAAAGGTGCAATGAATACTCCAAGGGGAAAGGTCACATCTCATCATCAAAAGGTACCTTCAAGCATAACATCATCATCCTCGAGCCCCATGTCATGCATAAGGCACCACATCATCTAACATGGGCAACATTCTAGCTCCAAAATGCAACGTTTAAGGTACCATGGGTGAAGGAGGGTCTCCGAAGGTGTGTGGCGAGTCATCACCAAACTCAATGCCTACTATTAAGTTTTCAATGCCTATCATCAAGTGGAATTCCATCCAAATGGTGTGTAGCATTGTTCACAAAGTGCAGGAAAAGCATCATCAATGTTCTCCAAAGGACCAAAATCGTGTCTGGATCATCATCAAATGTAGGCTCATGGAATCAAGTAAGCCCAATTGACATGCATACAAGGGTCATTAGAGCATAAAAAGTGGACCATATTTAATGTCGAAGCCATATAAGTATATCACTGTTCACATTAAGTATCTTCTTTAAACTTCACACTAGTTTAAGACCTCATACAAGTTGTTAGATTTAGGTATGGGAGGACCATGGATTGCCACTATCGGATTAAGCCTCAAAACGACAGATGGCAGATTTTTGTTGACGGAAATGGATCTCGATAAAATTCGCCTTAAACACATGTGCTGGAACTGGACAAAGTGAAAAGATATGCCCGTGATTGATTTTTTAGGTTTCTTGCGTAAAGGTTAACCGTTGTCAGCATTAAACAGCAGAACATTCTGGAGAAGGCAGAACAACAGAGAAGGTTAATTATTTGTTGGTAGTGAACATTGCGGAGAAGGCGGAACAATGCCTCCATTTGTGGACGAGTTCATCACGTTCATGGGGGGCGAGTTAACAGTCGGACCCTCCTCTTGTCAGCAATGCACCCACCAGGCTGCAGACGTTCAGTCTTCGACATTGACCATTTTGTCTTCGACGTTGATATAAGTTCACTCTTCGACGTTCTATGTTGACCATTCGACATTCGTTGAGAAGGAGCCGACTCAGTCAAACTCGAGGGTGTTGTGCCTATCTTGAAACGTCAACATTCAGGCTCTCCTACCCAGGTATTTTTTATATGGTTTTGTTAAGTTCGTCAAAATTTATGTTATCGTGGTCTTTGTCAATCAATGTAAAATTAAATGTCTAAGCCATAATTTTCACTGCAATATAACTTTGGATTACCAATATCTATGGTCTGCGATGGTAAGATATACCCAAATTCGGGTATATTGTCTGAGTGAATTTACTCATCATGATTTCAACTTGCAAACAAGTTTTACAAACGATGATGCTATAATCTGGATCAATACGCTAAGCTGAATGGGATGGTTTTGGGCAATTTCCACATTGGGACAGGATTGAATAGCCTAACATTACGAGGCGGTTAGTTACAGATTGAAGAATTCATAATAGTCATAGAAACAAAACATGCTCTTGGGCCTGCAGGGCCTTTTCCTTGAGGCCCAAGGAGGAGGGGTTTTTTAATTTTTAATATTTTTGTATACCCACTCAACAAAAAAATTTAATTTTTTTAGAGTAACCCCAAAGCTAACACTCGCTCTTTACATTACCCATAAGATACCCATAATAAGATTACCCATAAATTATTTATTTATTTTTTATTTTTTGTGTGGTAGTGTAAGTGATTGAAATTAAACTTGATTGATCGGTCGAGATTGCTTTGCACTACTCCAAGCTAATATATGATAATTTGAATCTTATATGCAGTAAGGTAACCTATAGACCATTATCATTATGGAACCATCACAACATGAGCAAAGTGAAGGAGAAATCATCAAAATAGACCCAAAATCTCCTCTATGGTAGTATGTAGAGATTATTGGAAAAAATCCCAAAGGTGGTTTATTTAAAGGGAAGTGCAATGAATTCCAAGTTATAAAAATGACTCATATACTAGAGTGAAGGTCCATCTCACTTGTCAAACTAACATAGGGGTGGAAGTATGCACTTGGCCAAAAGATACAAATGGCAAACTTGGCAAAGGTTTGAGTCCTGGAAAAATGAAATTCTATTCATCTTTGCAAGAAGTTGTTGATAGGAAGCTTGCTAAGGGAAAACACCCTGTGCAAAGCTCTACAACTAGGCCTCCATTGCCATATAGACCTGCAACCACAACTAATAAAGGGCCCACTCTAGGTCCTCTTGAAGAAACTTTCAATAATCAAGGTAGAGACATATCCGATGAACATGTAGCTTGTTGCATCTATGCAAATGGGTTTGCATTCAATTTGGTGTGTTCTCCTTATTAGCAACAAATGATTAAGGTTGTTAATGAAGCGCCAAAAGGGTACAAAAGCCCTGGATATGAAAAGGTTTTCACTACTTTGATGGCATCAGAGAGACAATCCGTGGATAGACAGCTACAGGCAATCCGGGATACATGGACAAAAACAGGGGTGTCCATCATTTCTGATGGATGGAGAGACCAAAGAAACCATCCATTAATTAATGTTGTTGCAGTATGCCCCCAAGGGGAAATGTTTTTGAAGGTTGTTGATTGTAGTGGAATAGAGAAAGATGCATATTTCATATCCAGAATTCTTATTGATGCAATAGAAACTGTGGGGCTACATATTGTTGTCCAAGTCATTATGGACCACACACAGGTTTGTAAAGCTATAGGCTTGATTGTGGAGGATCAATATGATCACATCTTTTGGACTCCATGTGTAGTACATTCGTTGAACCTTATGCTTGCCAAGATTGGTGAGATTAAATGGATTAATGAAATTTATGTAGCAGCAAAAGTAATCCAAATGTTCATAACCAATCATTCAATGTCTCAGGCCATATATCGAGGTTTTGCAAAGTTGGAGCTACTGAAGGTATTCTTTTTTTAATAAATATTAGTTGTATTGGAAATTTTAATTTTAATTACAAATTTATATATGATTTATCATTTGAGATTTTACTTTTTGAAACTTGTAGGTTGTTGAAACAAATTTTGCCTCCCACACTCTTGTCATAAAGAGGCTTGTGGAGGTGAGACAAACATTACAAGCAATGGTCATTGATCCTCTTTGGGAATCATGGAGGACTTCCACTTCTGATAGAGGGAAAAAAATCAAGTTTATCATTCTTGATGATACATGGTGGAACAAGGTCCAATGCCTTTTGCGGTTTACTGAACCAATCTTGACCTTGATCAGGGCATTTGACACAGATACACCTTGCTTGAGGGAAGTTATGAACACACTGATAGTATGTTAGATACGATAAGGGAAATTATCAGGGCAAGTGATAATGACCTTTATGAAACATTTTATTATTTAGTGAAGGACATAGTTACAGAAAGGTGGAACAAAATGACCACACCATTACACCTTTTGGCCTATGCATTGCACCCTAAATATTATGATTCCAAAATTTTGTCTTTACCTGGTAGAACATCACCAAACAAGGATTCTAAAGTGGTGGAAGGTCACAAGACAACTTTGAGGAAAATTTATAGAGATATAGGAGTCGCAATGGAAGTACGCCAAGAATTTGGAGGATTTGTACAACCTACTGGTAGCTTTTCAGATCCAGTAGCCATGGATGACCGAGGACATCTTGAACCTATTACTTGGCGGGGCTTCCATGGTGGGGATAGCATTCATCTCTTCACTCTAGGCACTAGGTTGTTATCACAGGTTGCTAGTTCCTCATTAGCTGAAAGGAATTGGATTACATATGGATTCATCCATGCAGTGAAGTGCAACATGCTGGGAGCGATAAAGGCTGAGGATCTTGTGTATGTTCATTCCAACCTCCGTTTTCGATCACATGTTGAACTAGAGTATAAAAAGGGTTCGAGCAGGATGTGGGATGTGGAGCCTGAGATCTGTGACTTGAACCTGACACTGAATGTCATGACTCGCCTCAACCTACTTGAAGATATTGTTCCACCACCAGTCCAGCCTACTGATGCAACTTCATACATTCCAGGAACCCCATCATCTATTCATGTTGTAGAGTTGCAATATGCAGAAGATAATGTAGATCCATTTGAGGATATGTAAATGTATTTACTATTATCATTTATGATATTATCCTTTGGCTTTTTGTTACTTTGTATGAGGGAGGATGCATCATGATTCATTTCATTTCAATGTTTCAGTCTTCATATTTATAATATATCTAATGGTTTCAGTTCTAAAAGTGTTTGATGGTTTCAGGGAGTATTTGATTTTTGAACTCTAAAGTGTTTTTTAAAATTAAAAAATATTATTATATTTAAAAAAATTGTACTTAACATATCCTTGCCGTATCCATATCCTGGATTTTCAAAAAACTAGTGAACCCAGATCCGTATCCTTATCCGAATCTTGGTAACTTAGGGTTTGGTTCGAGTTCAAATTTTTTGATGAAGTTCAGATGAGGTCCACCTTTAGGTTCGACTATATATATATATATATATAAACTTTAAAATGAATATAGCATAAAATAGTAAGAAATCAACATCAATAAAGATGAGAAATGTTGTTGTGGACTTGGAAACTGCAAATATATCACAAGCTTGTTAAGCTATGGAGTTGGTTGATGGCCATTACGTTTGTTAAACCTCAATTTTTTTTTTTTAGGTTCGCCGATTTTTGAACCTTAAGTTTGGAAACCTTGTGACATAGCTATTAGGTACTTGCAGCCCTAGGGGGAGGATCAGTTCATAGGCAGAAATGATCAATGATATGGTCAGGGTGGACTTCATGAGAGGTATCATAGTATTCTACATGGGTTATGCAAAACCGTCATTCATGACTGCCTTTGTGGAGGGATGTCTTGCATTACATGAGCTACCCGTTCTTCATTACTACTTTGTCCACTCTTTATGTAGCCTTTTTCTTTGCTTTAATTGGCTTTGCTTTACAAGCTTCATTGATTTTCTTTATAACCCCTTTAGGATGGGTAGTTCATTGCTCATAGGGGTTGGAATGTTTATTTATGTCCCTTTTCCTTTTATAGATCATGATATGAATGGGACTGGGGTGCTGGCCTTAGATGAGGGGGTAGAGCCTTTGGGCAGCTACTTGCAGATACTTCATCCTTTAGACATTTCCAAGCCTCTCTTCTCATAGGATGAGACAAGCGGGGAACCACTACAAGCGACTAACAACAACCATGTAATGTTCTGTTCCAATTAATTGGTCAAAGGACGAAATAGCCTATCCAACCCCTTAGGCTATAGTCAATAATAAAGGGGGGAACCCATCATCCAATGTTTTTGGGCAACATTGGGCAATGTTTGGAGTAGCTGGGGCAAAAAGCCAGAATTGGGGGCTAAAACTTGTAAACCCTCACATCAAAATAAGGAGAAGTGACCCCATAAGGAGTCTATAAATAAGAAAGAGGAGAGAGTATTTTCTCATCAAGGTTGAGTTGGATATTTCTGTTTTGTGAGCTGAGGCTCTGAGGGTTTTAAGACCCTTTTCTCTCTAACTGATTTCGGTGGTGAAATATTCCAACCTAGTCAGCCTTCTCTCCTTCTCATGTGTCTGGCATAATTCGTCTTAAAGCAATCCTTCTTCTGATTTATCTGGCAAGCACAAGGAAGAATTTTCTGTCGACAGATCATTCAATAGGCTCACTGTGGAAACTCTCCCGAATTTCCTGAGACTAACGTCAAGAACAACAACTCATATCAGTGATAGCGAAGGCACTGTAGGGCATGGTATGAGGCTGGTTTTTCTTTCCTGAGGTTGTTTAGGGCAGCGGCAATCCAGCAATCCTGTCCTGAGGCTGTTTAGGGCAGCAATCCAGTAATTAATTAATCTCTGAAGCAGCATAATTAATTAATCTCTAAAGCAGTGGATACCTACTTCTGGGTTCACGCAGACTTGAAGATCAGTTGACCTTTACAGGCTTGGATTGGACAAACAGGACATCTCAACAGCTCTCCAAGGCAACTTCTTTACAACAGTATGGCCGGCGCAGCACAAGGTTGAAGTTACTACTCCATGACAGGGATAGTTTGGTTAAGGAAGGGTCTGTAACAAATTCTCCTTGAGAGCACAGTGAGATTTGGAAGCAGTATAGTAGCATCAAGGATCTGTACGATAAACAGTGAGTTGCTGAGTAGTAGTATTAGATGAATATAGCTAGTCATTGTTAGATCATTTGGTACAATTCTGTTATTAAATTATTAATGACTGTCCTACTGCTTGCAGCAGCCATAGGATGGATCTTGAAATCTGATTTGTATTGCTGGACATTGTTTACTTATTTCATTGTATTCCACTGTCATACTGTTGGAAAGTTACTGTGATTTTTGGATAAAATCTTGTCATATTTTGACAACCCTGTTGGAGATGTAACTACTCTTGGTCTTCATAATTGTTGTTGTACTCATTTCAATCAATGTTATCAGAACCGAACCGGTGATCGAACTGAAAAACCTTGTAGACCGGGAACCAGACCAGAACCAGTAATAAACCGGTTTACCAAAAACACATAAAATATTCATATTTTAATGAAAAACATATATATTCATGTGCATCCATATGAATCCAAACCATTTATACACAAATATGCAAAAGTTCTCATTTACATAGCATGCAAGGGTGCACATAACCAAAATAGCAGAGTGCAATCCATCTGTGAATCGAAAATACATCAACAAATAGGCTCTAGATGGCCTCTAGCATCCAAAAAAAATCATGCTACAACAAACGCCTACATATCATCAAAATCATTCCAATATTGGGGTCTTCATCATCAATTTAACCATTTAGACATTAAAATAAGATAGACAAAATGTAGCATGCCATGTCAAGATTTTGTTTGAGTGATGGGTACATTTTTAGCAGAATTATGATAGAGGAGTTTGACAACCAATGCCACTAACATCGAAGTACATAGAGGGCTTGGTGTTTTTTATTAAATACTAGTTCCATACCCTCTCACATGACAAACTCCAATGGAAACGTTGCAATCCCCCAATCCTAAAATCCTAACTGTTAATTCTGTTGGATTTTGAGTGAAATCTAAAATTCTACTTTCTCCATACAAAATCCAATGAGGTTGGAACCACTTTCAAACATCCGGAGTCATTTCATGGTAATGTTAAACATTTAAGTAAAATGATTACCATGAATTGCATAGCAATATTAGGGGCCATAGTCTTGATTATTTAGGCTGAGGGCCATAGGCTTGAATATTAGGCTAGCCTAGGGGAGAATTAGAAGTGGGCCAACCAACTAAACAAATAAAAAAATGATAAAAAGGCAATTTTTTACACTGGCCTACATGGGTAGAAACTACATGGAACCCGGTCAGTTCGGTGAGATAGACCGGTTCGGTACCGAACTGGCCAGTTCCATTATAGAACTGGCCAATTTGGTACTGAACCAGCCTATTCTAGTTGGGAGGCCCGGTTCAAACCGATTTTGGGCCAAAAACAGTCGGACCAGCCGGTTCCATCGATTCCGGTCCAGTTCTGATAACACTGATTTCAATATGTATCTTATGTAACAAACAAAAGAAGAAAATAAAAAGTTATTATTTTAAAGCATGGGTTTCATACTCATTATTGATGGTCTTCGAGATAAAGGCATGTTCTTCATGCTTCTAGGGTTTGTTAGGTCTTAGGATTTATTGTCACGAGTTAAAGAAATCAACATCATGTTTATAAAGACCTTTCCGAGCAAAATGTAATTGGAAAAAGAATTAATTTTTGAGTCTATGAGGTCCTGGAAACCTCAAGAGCACAAGTTGGCCCTAGAAGAGTCAAGTCAGCCTAGAGAGGGGCTATTCGACCTCTAGGAAAGGCTGTAAATAGTGACATCTTCAACCTCATTTGTCACTTATCATCAACAAGTTCGATCTGCAATAAGGAGGACAAAGAAAGAGGAACAAGGGTCAAGGATTCAAGAGGAAAACCCTAGTGAAGGAAAAGATCAAGTTTATGGGCATTGCTCTCTCACACTTGTGAGTTTCTAGAGCAGTTGCAGGGGCCAAAATTTCTGTAGTAACTGCAGGTCCGAAATTGCAGGAGGTGCCGAAATTCTGAAGCTGGTGCAGTTTTGGAAGGGTTTGTCTTCGGTTGCCAAAGTTTGACTATGACCCTATTGGAGGGTCTCTTTGGAGGGCTGACTTGGTGATAGGAGGACTTGGTCTAAAGTTTGGGTCTTAGTTGCCTCATTTGAAGGTTTTATAAGAAGAGAAGAGTTTTTCTGGGTTTTCCCCTTGGAGGGGTTTTGCCTTGGCTGAGAGCCTAATTTCTGTGTCCTTTGTTACTACTATTTTTGTTCTTTGTATTTGTTTGATGAAAATATCTAAAAAAAGAACACAAGTAGACTAACTAAGTTCACAAGCAAATATTAAGGTTAAGGAAAATTGGAATTAATAGCTGCCATATTGCATTTTTCCAACAAACCCTAAGTGCAAAAATTCCCTAAGGGCATTACAAACCAACCCAAAAAATAGGACATTGGAGAAAGGGATAGATGGCAGGTGTTGAGTATAGAAGGATATGGACACACTATCTCTGTCTAGGCCTCCTATTCATGCCCCCGTCATGGACAGTGAAAGAAAAGCCCTAGAGTGGTTACACTAGACTAGAATGAAAAAATGACCACCAAGATGAAATGAGGCAAGTATAACTTCCAAACATCATGTTCCTACCTGACTTCAACGGTCAACCCATGATCCTTACTTGATGCATAAAATATTAAATATAAGCACTTAGCATGACATAATAGATAATGTACCTCATGGTTGCTGGCCCACCTTCATCCAATTGGATGAGGATGCTGATCGAGTGGGCAGACCAATAATGAGTGAGAGGCATCTGAGAGGCTGCTAACTGAGGGGCACATGAGGCTGCTGGCTGGAAATCTGCACCATGGAAGAATAATTTTCTCCTACGGCTACCCCTGTATATACATGGGTAACATTTCCAACTAGCTACAAATAGATGTTGAGCAAAACCTGCAGATCTGGATCTGATCTCCCCAAAATGGATCTTGAATCCTCCTTAGGTGGGGCTGGTAACATTGATCTATTATTCTATTGGATTGGTATTGTTGCTTTGTGGTAAATATGACAATTTAAATTGATCAGGTAATTTTTTAACTAAGTGCTCTTGCTTGACAGCCACAGGGTTAAGAATGTCAGCTGTATTGGTCCTTTTTGTGGGTGAATTTTTTTCTACAAATGAGTATTCTTTCTGATGTCAATAATATTCTAATTTCTTGCTTCTATTTTCAATATCAGAATATTGTAGCTGATATGCGGAAGGTCTTAGCAAAAAATCACCAAGTGGAGCAACAACGGTTGCATAGAAGAGTATTTCTGGATAATATCGATCCAGAAAATCAGGCACTATTGGTAAGTTTCAGATTCCCTGTGTATTCTTTTTTCATAATGAAGATCAGTTTCAAAGTAAATTCTTGCTGCTGATCTAATTTTCCTGGAAGTTAAGAACCAATGGAAGAATTAATGTGATTACTTCTTTTGTCTTGTTCTTGTTACAGATTTTGGTTTCTTGCTTTGTAAAGACCCCCCACTTTGAAGAGTATCTTTGTGTTAAGGTATGCTTACATAATTTCTGAATCACCTATTTTGTTGTGAAACCTGAATGTCAAGAAGAAGATGCTTTAGGAACTCCTTTTTTCTGTTGTCAAAAGTTGTTGTTCCAAGTCCCCTTCACCTATTTGTCATTTATGGACAGTAATAAAATTTCATTCCATTTAGTGCCAGTACCCGTATCACAATTGATCTTGTATTGATCAGAAGGTTGCTCCATAACATGTTTTTTTTTTTATATTTTAGTTCTTTTACCATGAGTGAATTTTATTCCAAATGTGCGACATATTTACCTTTATAATCCTTGTTCATATGTTGCTTGGAACAGGAAGCCATTTTATTGGACCTTCTAAGAGTGATCAGTCATCATCGTGCCCGATTGGCTACTCCAATCCGTACTGTGCAGAAGGTATATGGTGACAGCGAGACACAGAATATACCATTTGAGGAAACCATACTCAGAAGAGGAGTGCCTAAGCTGATTGAAAGTCCAAAGTTAACTGTTGAGGATAAAGTAAAACAACGTTCTCTTCGTAACAAGGAAGAGTTGAATACTGTTCATCCAAAGGCAGTGTCTGTAGAGGCTAAAGGGACTGAACCTGGAATTTCTTCCAATGAGAATACAAAACCTGGTAGCTTGGATGGAAAGAATATCCACAAGCAGAAAGAGAAAGAGAAAGATAGGGACCATGCTACTTCAGACTTGCAATCAAAGATGCTAGATGGAGTTCAAGCATCGCCTACAAAGCCATCTCTTGAAGGTTTGGATTCAATGGGACTGAATTCCAAGGACATCACATTGCTTAGGGCAGCATTTGAGAAGCCTCCCGTTATTATTCCTGAAGCACCCATGGATCCTGTAATTCCAAAGAATGAGAATGGAAATAATGAGAAGAACAATGCAAAGAGTGAGAAGAATGGTACAAATAACGAGAAGTCAACCTCACAAGGTTTTGAAAAGCAATCAAATCAAAATATTAAGGGAGGTGAAAAGAATGAGAGCAAGCTATCTATTGAAGTTGATAGTTCAACCATAGAGATAAATAAAGGTAAGGCCAACTCTGTAGGCGAATTGGAAAATGAACTAAGACCTCAGAAAAACAAACAAAAAAGCCAGGGCTCTTCCCCTGTATCATCTTCCAGGCATGAAAATGAACGATCTGTTAACTCTGCCTCAATCTCAAGACCTCTGCTGGAACAAAATCTACCTCTGGGTGTTGCTCTGGATGGGCCAAAAAGAACTCTTCCAATTGAGGGAGAAATTACTTCACAAGTGGAGCAGAAAGAACTTGCACCATTGCGAAATGGTAATAGTAGTTCTGGAGTCAAGGATAGGAGGGAACCTCAGTCACCATCCTCAGGCTATGCTCATTCTGATGAAAAAGATCAGTAGAGGTGATGACAGAAGTATCTGGTAACTTATAGAACTCTGGCATGTTGGTTAATTTACTAACTAAACCATCTTGTTAGGATGCCATAGAATGGGCAGAATAAAAGGGTAGTATCAGAGTTTTCTGGATGTCTTTTGAATCTGATCACTATATAGTATTCTTATATATTATACAGATTTGTAATATAAAATATAATGATATTACTTGGGTCCAAAAATGAAGGCATTAACTTGCCCAAGCCTTCCCTGAATATTTTGCTATTTCTTTCTTGCTGCAATTATGCAGTGGTAGCAGACCATTCAAACTGTTCAGAAACTGGGCTTTGTACTGATTTGTAATGTAAGTGTATTTCTATTCAAAAAAGTTATGGTTATATATCAAGGAAATTTTCTAGTTTTGGTCATGGCTCATATTGTGAAGTGCCTTTTTCTCAACATTGCATAACGAAAAAAGGACTTTTGGGCTTCTGATTTTGGCCCTGTAATTTTGATTCCGTTATAAGTGCCAGTGGCCACATGGAAATAATCATTTTTTCATTCATAATTTGTTGATATTCTTCTTATCTGTTGTTTTCCCTGTATATATCAATGTTCCACTATGTTTCAGGGGAAAGAGAGTGGGGCAACACATCTAGGTGATGTGTTGAGGCAGCACCCCAAATTCTAGGGAACATCATAATGGACATTGGGGTTTTTGTCACAGGGAACCCCCATCGGAAATACTAAAAAATTAAAATTAAAATGTAGTAAAACTGAAACCTACATCATTGAAATATTAGACATGACAATGCACCAACAACATACATCATTACATGTAACATAATAATAATAAATGATACATGTTATGATGTAACAACATAATAGTAACGACTCAAATAATACATAACCATTTTATGTCTGTACAGAAAATTCAGAAGCTATAGATCTGACACATAAGATAATTGATCTAAGAAAAGGTCAGATGACAAATGAGCATGACTGCTCAATGCAATGGCTCACTAGTCTCCGCATCCAACTACTACAGGAAGAGGACTAACCATGGGAATGTTGCTATGTAAGTTACTAAGTTGGAATCATTTGCATTCTCCAGAATACTCAGCCTGAGTTTTGCCTCATTATGTCCCTATTCATCTCACTATGCACTAGGTTTACGTTCATTTTATTTTTTATTTTGCTTCTTTGTGTATCTTTTCATTGAAAAGACGATTTTGGGTCAAAAGGAGTGTGGGAGCATGGGAGCATGTTATTTTTTCAGTGAGACATTCACTACCCTTGCATCTCCCCAAAAGGGGACATGGGGGAACATCCCCCTGGAGTGCCCATGTCTTGGGAGCATGGGAAGCACATTCTCTACCCTTGGGAATTCGTCCCTGCGTAAAACTGTTATATTCACCTCTGCACATCAAAATGTAAGGCCTTGATTTCCTGATTTTCAAAAAGCAGTTTACTAAATCTGATTTTCAATGTCTTCTTTTTCTATAATTAAAAGGTAAAGGTAAATTTTCAGATCCTGGCCCTAGGCAGCAACCCAGATTTGATGTGTGAGATCCCCCTTGCAGAATTGCACCCACTTTGCCAGTTTGCCTCCGTACACCCTCCCGTTGGTAGCGGTTACAGTGAGGATAAAGCCCAACACTTGTAAGTGGAAATAAATTTCAGCCATCGTAAATATTAACACTATACATGTGTTATGTGTTTGGCATGATTTTGTTGATATGTTGATTCACTTATGATTTATATATCTCTAGAATCCTAGGATAATCGTGAAGCATTGGCTGAGTATAGTGATTTATGTACTTTGTGATTTGAAAATTCTTCTGCTGCTTGCATGTGTATTGGAAAAAGGATAAGGTTTTCATCATGTTTGGTCATTTTGTAATGACAGTTATTTCAGGTGTAGTCTAGATGGCACATGTGGGTTTTTGTTTAAGATGAATGAAATAATCATAGGGAAAATGGAAAACAATATAATATAGTATTGTTTGCTTGTGTTGGGACAAGCTGAGATGCTAAGATGGTCGAGATGACCATTTTGTTGAGATAGTTGAGACTATTGTTTCACTGAATCAGTTGAGAAAATTGTTATGCGAAGAAAAGGGAGATAACTGTTTTGTAGACATAGTGGTGACGGGTCAAGATGGATGAGATAATTCGATGGTTGAGAGTCGAGACAAGCCAAGATGACCAAGACAGTGGGTTTGTTGAGACACATGAGACGAGTCGAGATTGTTGGAACGTGATGAGATGTACCAAGACAAGATTGGACAAGTCAAGACAAGCTTGGAAAACTATGGATAGGGGTGGGATGGTTCAATAACCCACGACAAGATTGGACAAGTCAATACAAGCTTGGACAACTATGGATAATGGTGGGATATTGGACAAGTCAAGACAAACTTGGACAACTATGGATAATGGTGGGATGGTTCAATAACCCACGACAAGATCGGACAATGGATTGGTTATCATATGACCTTGGAGCGCTGAGTGAGCCAATTGATGGACAATTTTTCTAGTATAGCAATTGGACTTGTTGTGAGACAAGGCACTTAGGTAAAGTGACACAACACTTGGTTCCTCGAGGTATTGTATATCGTTTGGGTTATAGATAGTGGCGTTGGACACCAAATTTGAGTGTGCATTTCTCTAGATAGGTTCTCAGTTACCATGGTTGGTTTCTCTCTCGATCTCAGGATTTCCCATTATGCATGTGCTTAGAAGATGTGAAGGGTTGAGAGTACGAGTAGCAGTAGGATAATCCTATTGGATTTGCTTGTTTTTGAGTTTGGCTCTTGCAACTTTTCTGATGGTGCCAGCTTTTATAATGTTGACATTTATAATTTTGCATATCATATATGGAATGATGAATCTACTCTACAAACTCTTGATTTTGTTGACAATGCATTTTGTACTGTAGAAATTTAGAATTCTGATTTTGTTTGAATAAAGCAGTTATGAACTTTGTTTAGAACGCAGAAATCTGATATTCTGATTTTCTTGACACCATGAATAACATGTATGATGTAGAATTATGATACCTGAAAAATGAAACAGAAATTTAGCATCTATACGTCATTAATGTTGAACTTGAGTAGGTGGGAATTGAAATATTCAGGCTTTTTTTTTTCATTTCCTTATTCTGTGGGGAAGTAGAATCCTATTCGGAGGCCTTGGAATTTCCCCTTGTGGTTAAAATTAACCACAAGCAATCAACAATCTTTTTGTTTATGTCAAGAAAGTAATAAATTCAAATCATGAAAATATGTTGTGTAACCACGTGCTCTCTATGCATGTTCATATATTGGTTCACTAATGTCCATAAAATATTCAAAACTTCATAAAATATTTGAGGGAGGTGCATATTTTATTGCTTGTTAATTTAGAACATTTAATTGTTAGAGGTATTTTTGATAAATGAATAATATTATTATTTATGGAAGATTACCATTATGATGATTTAGTGATAGGATACCTAATAGAAATTAACACAAATTACTACAATAATGTAGAGAAAGCCTTGACAACTTGACACAACCTTTATGATGATTTAGTGAAAGGATACCTAATAGAAATTAACACAAATTACTACATTATTGTAGAGAAAGCCTTGACAACTTGACACAACCTTCATAGCGTTAGATTGTTGAATCTTTGGTTAAACTGAGAGAGGGGGGGTGGGGGTGGCGGTGGGGGTGAATCAGTGTAACACATGCATCAAATTTTCAAATTTTCATCAAACTTATTTACAGATTAATATGTGAACAGTCTTAAAATGTTGTAGCAAGTATTAAATTAATGTGACATCAACCTTATTGTGAGAGCAGCAAACAATTAAACAAATTGAGTGGATCATATCAACATATAAGCAACACACATAGAGACATCAGATGTAAGTGGAAACCCATAAAGGGAGAAAACCACATCTTATTATTGTTGTGATGCAGAGGCAAGCTCCAACTCCCTCTCACCATTGTTTTTCTGCAGGCACCAACTTATAGGAGGCTCCAACCTCAGTCAGCTACAATTGACAGCTATCAAGCTTCAACTTGATAGAGAAGCTCCAACTTCCTCAATTTAACAAAAAAAATGTTTGTTGATTTACCTCAGATATCAGCTATGTTCTGTAGCATCTCTTTCTGCTCCTCTCTTCCTTATCTTCTCTGCCTCAATCCTCTGTACTCTGCATTCTCTATCCTTACTCTCTCTAACCTCTCTATGCATATCAAGTTGATATTATATATAGAGTTCATCACATGATTGTTTGTATTCCACAAGGAATTTGGAATGAACAGTCGTGACTCTTTGGCTTCTGCCTTCTCATTCCTTTTTCCAACTCATTTAAAAAAAGTATAACATTATGTACAAATTTCAATGTTACAGTGAGATTTTTCTTTTCCTTCGGATACTTGCCTTTGCATCACAAACAATATAAAACAATTAAAACATTTACATTTTTAGTTACAGTATATAAACTTCACTCAGCCCTTGGCTTGTTGGTTTTGTCCTTTCTGTTGTTGTCCTACAACTGTCTTGCATACCTCTGTTTACTGCAACTTTGAGCACCTGTGCATGTGCAATTTTAAATCCCTTCGCTGCATACCTCTTCAATTCTGCAGTCTCTGTTTACATCTGTACATATTCTCCAAGCTCACTGTAGTTGTGTATCTGCTGTATATATACCTGTTTTATAAGACAGGGTAAAACCCCCAGTCCCTGAATTTTTCTCTCTGTGCATATAAAAATGCACCTCCTATTTTCTATCCAACACAATTTCCTTATCTAGGCAATTTCGATACTCTGTTCACTGAACTGGTAATTTAATTACGTGGAATCTCCTCTTACAAATCCCTACCATGAAGGCTTCTTCACTGTTAATAAATGGTTATCAACCCATAGCTACAACACTCACGCATATAATATGCTCTCATACACAAAGAACCCAATCAACCCAACTTTCAGCTCTTCTGTATGCGCCTATTTCAAATCTGTGGTAAAAGCTCATTTCATGGATGCAGTCATTTTACATACAAAAGTTGTATAATTAAACTTATGGTGAAAACCATAGCCAAAACCCCACTTATCATTTGTCGAATTAATATTTGAATATTCGCCCATAACTCAGGTTTTAAAACTAATGGTCAATGAACCGTCTTTGAACCTCGCTTAATGAATACTTTATATTTCGCCCAAACTTCATATCTGGACCACTGCACTTTTACCACTGCATTCACCTTTTAATGTTAAAATCCATATATTAGAACGAAATGTCCCGGGCCCATAATATGCACAGTTTGCCTTTGATATTAACATGTAGCGCCTTTTTATAAAATGAACCATGGCTTCGAATCACTAATCGATCTTCATACGTAAATGTTTCATCGTAATCAAGTCCTTCGATTTGTGAATATCCTTTGCAGACAAGTTTGGCTTTATTCTTGATTACCTGTCCTTGCTCATTCATTTTATTTTTGAATACCCATTTTGAGCCTATGACATTTTTCTCAATAGGTCTAGGAACTAGTTCCCAGGTATTGTTTTTCTCAATTTGGTCCAATTCTTCATTCATAGCATTCACTCAATACTTGTCCTTGTTGGCTTCTTCAAACTTCTTTGGCTCTATTTGTGATAGCATGGCTATGTATACCTCTTCTGTCTGTTCAGTTACCTGCCTTCTTGTCTGGACCCCTACTCTCTTGTCTCCTATGATCTGATTTTCAGGATGGTTTTTCTGAGTGTATCTAGAGGGGGCTTTAGAGCTCAGTTCAACATCTTCTATTGTCTTGCTTGTTTCATCATCATCTTGGTTTTCTTCTTCATGGTGGTCTAAAGGACTACTGCAGTCTGTACCTCTTGTATTGTTTGGAAGTTCTTCATCAAATCTCACGTCAATGCTTTCTACAATTTTTCGAAGAGTCTTGTTGTAGCACTTGTACCCTTTACTTTTGGAAGCATATCCTAGAAATATCCCTTCATCTGCTCTTGCATCAAATTTCCCAAGGTTTTCATCATTATTCTTTATGTAACACTTGCTTCCAAAGAGTCTAAAATGTTTGATTGAAGCTAGTTTCCCATGCCATAGTTCATAGGGAGTCTTGTCACTGCTTGGCCTTAAGTGAGCTTTGTTAAGGATATGCACGGTTGTGTGTACTGCTTCTGCCCAGAAGGTTTGAGGAATATTACTCTCTTGCATCAAGGCTAATTTTTTGTACAAATCTGTTTTGTCTCTCTGCTACTCCATTTTGCTGAGGTGTCCCTGCAATAGTAAATTGTTGCTTTATGCCATGCTCATTGTATAGGTCTGTAAAGTCATAATCTGTGAATTCACCTCCTTTGTCTGATCTGATACATTTTAGCTTGCTTCCTGTCTGATTTTCTGCTAAAGCTTTGAATATTTTGAATTTTTCCAGAGCCTCTGATTTATTCTTGAGAAATGCAACCCATGTCATTCTGGAGAAATCATCTATTATCAGCATGAAGTAGGATTCTCCACTTGGTGTTTTAGTTCTTGCAGGTCCACACAGGTCCATGTGCACAAGCTAGAGTGGTCTTCTTGTTGATAACTCATCTTTGGCCTTAAAGGATGTGCGGGTCTGTTTGCCCAATTGACATGATTTGCATATGGTATTAGAAGGCCTTTTTATTTCTGGCATGTCTCTGACAGCTTTCTTCTTGCTTAGTCTGATGATATGATCGAAACTAAGATGTCCCAATCTCCTATGCCATAACCATGACTCCTCAAGTTTGCTAAGATGGCATGCTTCATATTCCTCTTTCACTATGTAAACATTACTCTCTGTTCGAACACCTTTGAGCAGAGTCTTACGTGTGGTGTTTGATCTGACTTCACAGTCTTGTGCTCTAAAAATAACTTTAGAGCCTTTATCACACGTTTGACTGACACTTAACAAATTTGCTTTCAGTCCATCTACAAATAGTACATCTTGGGCCTTTCCTCTGCCATTATCTAGGCTGACTGAGCCTTTTCCTTTTATTTTTCCTGATTTATCATTGCCAAAGGTAACATTGCCAGATTTCTTTTCATCAAAAGTTATAAACTTACTTCTGTCTCCAGTCATGTGTTTTGAATAGCCACTGTCCAAATACCACTGGCTTTTCAGGTCTTGAGCAGTTAGAGCCAAGTCACATTTATTCACCTTCTTTTTCCACTGGAAGCATCCTTTTGTTTGGTATCTTTTGTGGGATGATGAACTACATCTTCTGAGAGGATATTTGGAAGGCATATGTCCAAATTTATTACATACACAATGTTTTATTATAATTTTTGCAGAATTGTGAGTATGAGTAAAATTTCCTTGATTCATAAACCTCCTTGAGGTGTTGAGCATCAATATTTGTCCATATTTTTTGCATTCAATGATTTTATGGCCAAATTCTTTACAATAAAAACAGTAACCATAGAAACAATTTGCATACCTGATGTGAGGTTGTTTTTTCCATTTGTTTTCTTTAGGAAGTCTCTTCACTTAAATTAGCAGAATTCTTTCGGTAATAATCACATGAAATAAAACGAGGTCGACGCGTTTCGAACCAACCATTGTGGTTCATCATCAGGACTATGTGAGAGATCAGATCCAGACATTAAGTATAAATAGATGTAGAGATGGCTCAACTAGCCGTTAGGATAACGGTTAGTTTGACTTTAAAAAAGTAAATATTCCATTATTTATTTATTTAATTAATTTTTATTTATTTATTTATTATTATTATTTTAATTATTTATAAAACCTCTAATATATTTATGCAACTAATTAACCAAATAATTAATATAATGGTAAGTAATATAACAAAACGTGGTGTATATAAGTAAAATTTTGATTAAATTATATAATAGTCAATTATTATAATTAATTAATAAATATAATAAATTCTTATTCATATAATTTAATTATAACTAACCATCTATCAAATAGTCAAACATAGAGTCAAATAAATAAATAAATAAGTAAATAAAATAAAAATAAAAATAAATAAAAACAAATAAATAAATAAATAAATAAAATAAAAATAAATTAATAAATAATATAAATAATAATAATAATAATAATAATAATTTAAAATTTAAAAAAATAAAAATAAAAAATATAAAAATAAAATAAAAATATTTTATTTCATTTTAATTAATTAATTAATTAATTTATTATTATTATTATTTATTCATTTATTATTATTTTTATTTTTAAATAAAAATAAACAAATAAATAAAGTATAAATAAATAAATCAAAAAATAAATAAATAAATAAATAAATAAATATATATATATAAAATAAATAAATAAATAAATAAAAAGTAAAAACAATCAAGAATATAAGGCAGGAATCCAGCACCTGCTGATATTCCAACCGTCATCTCTATTGAGATTAACGAGCCTTTTTTCAATCTCAATAGCCTCTCTCAAATTACGGTGATGGAAATGATCGATTCTAGCAATGACCTTAGCATCTTCTATGCAAACATGATGGTTAGTCTTTTCTGCATGCTCAGCTAAGGCGGACGAGCGAGATCTTCTATGCTTAATATCAGCAGCATGCTCATAGATCCTTTGATTAATAGACCGACCCGTCTCACCAATGTAAGGAGTCCCACAGGAACAAGGAATGATGTAGACACCTTTTTCATCCCTGGGGTCAATCGGATCTTTAATCGATTTTAGAGAACTACGAATTGTATTAAGGGGCTTGAAATAAGAGGATACCTTATGCTTTTTAAGGATCTTAGCAATCTTATCAGTGGTACCCTGGATGAATGGAAGGCTGACACTGCCAAACCATTCACTAGGTTCTTTTTTATTTTTAACAGAAGGACCTTTCTCCGCTTTGAGGAAGGCTTTGAGGCCCTGCGACATGCTATAACCATTATTACAAAAGACATTCAACAGATGGGTCTTTTCCCCCTCAAGGTGAGACTCATCAGAGATTCTCAGCGCCCTCGCGGCTAAGGTGCTAAGGACGCCTAATTTTTGAGCAGGGAAATGGTGGGAGCTAGCATGAAGATATTGCTCAGTATGAGTTTTCTTTCGAAAAACTTGATGGGAGAAAGAACCATCATCATTTCTAGAGATAAGGACATCAAGGAAAGGAAGGCTACCATCCATCTCATGTTCCAGAAAGTCTCTTCACTGTTTGTATCTTTTGCTGGTTTGAATTCCTCCTCCTTGTATGACAGTATGTAGCAATGTGTCCCAGCTTGTGGCAGACATAACAGGTAGCATTTTTCATAGGAGGGAAAAATCTCCTTTGATGGCTTCCAAATTTGACATACTCAAGGGTATATGAATCTTTTTCTGTTGTCTGAGTATTTCTTTCATTCTTTGTTATTAGAGGATTCTTCTGGGTTTTGTCTCCCTCCTTACATGTTTCTTCTTTTGTAGGAATTATTTGAGCTGCTTCATCATCCTTCTTTGCTTTTACAAAAATAATCTCTCTGTTTTCTTTTTCTTTGCTTTTACTTGATTCTCCTTCATAGCCTATTCCAGTTTTTATCATAGGAGATCTTTGAGCATCCAGAATTTCGTTCAACTTACCAAAGCTTGTTGTTTGAGAAGAATTTATAGCCACTTTCCTTTGAGCATTTTTTAATTTCTTCCTGAGACATACTACTTCTTCTTCCTACTTCTCTTGTTCCTGAGTTTTCTCCTTGATTTGCTTAAGTAACATGTCTTTTATCTTCTTGGCTTCTTCAAGCTCTATCTTTAGCTACATGAGGACTTCTGAATTCTGTTCTTCTCGTACATACTTGAGGAGAATGTCCTTTTGTTTTATGCACTTCAGTTTGAGTCTATTAATCTCCTCCAGAGCACTTATCTCCTCCTCAAGGTCAACTTCACCTTCTTCTTCTTCATCTTCTAGCATGAGCCCTTCAAGTTCTTTTACGACCATCAATAAAAATTCAGAGTCTTCAGATGCACTGTTGTCTTGTTGAGCATAGAAGGATTTTCTACTAAATTTCTTTCCTTTCTACCAGATCTTTGATGTATTTTTCCTTGATTCTTGAGCCTGATTCTTTACTTTCTTGTGAGGACACTTAGCAGCGTAGTGTCCAACTCTTCCACAGTTAAACCATTTGAAAGGAAGTTTACCTTTGTATTTACCTGAGCCTCTATCCAGTTTCTTGACAAATTTAGCCTCTTCTTCATCAGAGGAAGAACATGTATCTTCCTTTTCTTCTTTCTTATTTTCTGTTTTAAAAGTTGCCTTCCTCGTACTTGGCTTCTTCTGTGGGAGTCTCATCTCATAGGCTATTAGATTTCCAAGTAACTGGTTCATAGTCAAGGTCTCCCAATCAGTTGTTTCTTCTATTGCAGACACCTTGGGATTAAACCTGGATGGAAGAGATCTTAGAATCTTTTGCAAAATTATACTTTCTGGTATGGTTTCTCCAAGAGCTTTCATATTGTTAACAATTTCTGCAACTTTTAAGAAGAAGCTGCCAACATCTTCATCATCATTCATTTTTAAATTTTCAAACTGGGCTCTATATACTTGAAGTTTGGCAGTCTTTACCTTTTTTTTCCCTCATGGATATTCTCTAGAGTGTCCCACATATCTTTGGCAGTCTTACTATGCATTATTTTGATAAATTCAACCTCACAAAGTCCACTTAAGATTGCATTCATGGCCTTTGCATTTGCTACAAATTATTGTTTAGCTTTTCTTTCTGGGTCAGTTGCCTTTGGGGCATATCCAAATTCTACTGCAGCCGATACCTCTATTCCTCGAGACATTATGTATGCTCTCATTCTGATTTTCCAGAAGGCATAATTAGCACCAGTGAAGAAAGGGGCTTTATTGGTTGAGCTTCCTTCTTGACTAGCCATCCTGGGGGCCTAGGATCTCCTTTTAGTGGTTAAACTGGTACAAAAGGAACTTGGCTCTGATACCAATTTTTGAATCTTTGGTTAAACTGAGAGGGGGGCGGGGTGAATCAGTTTAACACATGCATCATATTTTTAAATTTTCATCAAACTTATTTACAGATTAATATGTGAACAGTCTTAAAATGTTGCAGCAAGTATTAAATTAATGTGACATCAACCTTATTGTGAGAGCAACAAACAATTAAACAGATTGAGTGGATCATATCAACATATAAGCAACATACATAGAGACAACAGATGTAAGTGGAAACCCATAAAGGAAGAAAACCACATCTTATTATTGTTGTGATGCAGAGGGAAGCTCCAACTCCCTCTCACCACTATTTTTCTGCAGGCACCAACCTATAGGAGGCTCCAACCTCAGTCAGCTACCACTGACAGCTATCAAGCTTCAACTTGATAGGGAAGCTCCAACTTCCTCAATTTGTCAAAAGAAATGTTTGTTGATTTACCTCAGATATCAGCGCCGTTCTGTAGCATCTCTTTCTGCTCCTCTCTTCCTTATCTTCTTTGCCTCAATCTTCTATACTCTGCATTCTCTATCCTTAATCTCTCTAACCTCTCTATGCTTATCAAGTTGATATTATATATAGAGTTCATCACATGACTGTTTGTATTCCACAAGGAATTTGGAGTGAATAGCCGTGACTCTTTTGCTTATGCCTTCTCATTCCTTTTTCCAACTCATTTAAAAAAAAGTATAACAATATGTACAAATTTCAATGTTACAGTGAGATTTTTCTTTTCCTTCGGATACTTGCCTTTGCATCACAAACAATATAAAACAATTAAAACATTTACATTTTCAGTTACAGTATATAAACTTCACTCAGCCCTTGGCTTGTTGGTTTTGTCCTTTCTGTTGTTGTCCTACAACTGTCCTGCATACCTCTGTTTATTGCAACTCTGAGCACCTGTGCATGTACACCCATTCATGTGAAATTTTAAATCCCTTCGCTGCATACCTCTTCAATTCTGCAGTCTCTGTTTACCTCTGTACATATTCTCCAAGCTCATTGTAGTTGTGTATCTGCTGTATATATACCTGTTTTATAATACAAGGTAAAACCCCTAGTCCCTGAATTTTTCTCTTTGTGCATATAAAAATGCACCTCCTATTTTCTATCCAACACAATTTCCTTATCTGGGCAATTTTAATACTCTGTTTACTGAACTGGTAATTTAATTACGTGGAATCTCCTCTTACAAATCCCTACCATGAAGTCTTCTTCACCGTTAATAAATGGTTATGAACCCATAGCTACAACACTCACGCATATAATATGCTCTCATATACAAAGAACCCAATCAACCCAGCTTTCAACTCTTCTGTATGCGCCTATTTCAAATCTGTGGTAAAAGCTCATTTCATGGATGCAGTGATTTTACATACAAACGTTGTCTAATTAAACTTATGGTGAAAACCATAGCCAAAACCCCACTTATCATTTGTCGAATTAATATTTGAATATTCGCCCATAACTCAGTTTTAAAACCAATGGTCAATGAACCGTCTTTGAACCTCGTTTAATGAATACTTTATATTACACCCAAACTTCATATCTGGACCACTGCACTTTTACCACCGCATTCACCTTTTAATGTTAAAATACATATATTAGAACGAAATGTCTCAGGCCCATAATATGCCCAGTTTGCCTTTGATATTAACATGTAGCGCCTTTTTATAAAATGAACCATGGCTTCGAATCACTAATCAATCTTCATACATAAACCCATAATGGCCCACCATATGAAATGGGCATTACATCCCATAATACAAACCTTCGTCTTTGTTTTTAATTTCCCAGACTTTATGAAATGTGAATCAATATAATGAAGTGCCGAAATCTTATATCCAAGGTTTATTCACGAGCGGAAACCCTTTCATATAGTATTACCATACCCTTTTGTCAACAATCCTCGACATTATATCTGTGCTACTCAACCTTATAACTTATATTAAACCCCGCTTCATATGACACTCGGCTCTATTTTTTCATATCCAACCATAATATATACAGTAACATATGATACGGCCTCCGTTTAAATATTTGGAACATTATAGTAAAACCCACAACTTTGGATTTAAAACCACACAATAACATATATAGCATCTTCGGGGCCACAGTTCTTACCTCTCACATCTGACGGTTGAGAAGTTATCGCTTTGTTTTGGGATGATATGACGATAATCGCGCAACCAAACTGCCCTCATTTTAACTGCTCAAAAACGCGCGATGACGATGGGTCCCAGTGTTAACTTACCCTGCTCATCCAACGATCACTGTCTTATTGCGCTCCAACCCTCTGATCCTACGACAACCGCACGATTAAACGATATGAAATTTAACTCTCATAAGCCATGTGATGAACTGGGGCCCAGCTACTTATCACGTCGTCCCTTGAGTTATCTTTCGTGCTATTTTGAGTGCGATTGTCGTTCGATGAACCCTCCTCTAGATCGGACAACACATGTCTATATTGCGTTCATTCCATCGCCGATAGTTATCGCGCGATGAGGGAGCGATGGGAGCGGTTTCTCCAACCTGCTTAAGACCATGTGTCAGCTCCTCACATATATCGCGTTGATTTGGAGTGGTTTCACTTCCGTACAAAGGCGGTGTGATATGGGTGGGTTTGGTTTCACAAACCCACTGTCACTGTTCATACCTCGTGGTTCCGTTCAGTTGCGCTCGAGGTTTCGTTCCTTCCTTCATTTGTTCACGATCCCAATATGTCTTCTTAACTTCGCTTTCATATGATTCTTCGGTTATTCTCTGTCGCTCCTTCTCATATGTTATCCCTTGCTTTGTCAACACTTCAACACGGCGCTTCCACTATCATAACGCACAGCTCCATTCACACATAGGTTTATCACCAATCCTCTGCGCTCGATTCATGATTCCTTAACGCAGGGCCTTATCCCCGACTCTGTCCCAGGGTCCCTCCTTCTCACTATAGAAATCCTCCATCTATGAATAAATCAATGTACATATATATATCAATTCCTCCACGGGTCGTTCAAGGGATGATACATGTGATCTGTTTCAATGAACAATACAGAGTCTCTTTGAGCTATCACTCCACTCCTCTGTCTATCTGTATTAGTGACATTCGTTGATCTTACTGGTCCAACTACTGTGTTTTATTGCTTCATTCCTTTGTGCTTCCCTTCACTTTATAATAGTCCTTCGCCCCGGTTCACCTTCATTCACGATCTCTACATAGGTTCTGCCTCCTCCGGTTCTGCCTCTCCTACTTGACCATTTTATTTCAACAATTGCCGTCTATGCTGTCTCTGTAAATAAACTCTCCTCTGTTCTTCTCATGCTCCCTGTGAAGACCTGTTGTCTTCCCCTTTGTCTCTACTGTTGTCCTTTGTCGGTCTCTGTCTCTGCTGCCTCCTTTGCCATCAATGACAATATTTCCAACATAGATGACAAAGGCAATAAACTATTAATATAATTTAAATAAATATGAATATAATTGTTAAGCCCCAATCAACTATGGGGCTAATTCTAACAAAAGTAAGGCAACTTGCATTGAGGAATCAATGACTAGTAATGGGTAATGCCATCAACTAGGGTGATTAACAAATATTAAGTTAAGGCAACTGGCATTAAGTGATTAGCAAATGCAATTTGTAAACAAGGATTTATTAGTGGATGCAATATATTCTTATATTGAATGGTGTAAGAAATGTTTATCATTATAATTTATTTTTATTTTATAAAATTAACATTTATGATGATAATTAAGTCATTGTATTGTGTTTGTAGATATGACTAATTTTGTATGTAGGTTTTTAAGGATGATAATCTTAGCTAGTAAATTGTAGGAGTTTATTGCAAATGAAACTTGATCCAAATAAGTAAAAAGAAATAGTCATCAAGCTAAGGATTAATTTGAATGAAATAGATGCACTAGAGGTCATTTTTTTAAGCAAATCATCTCTTCAACATACTTCACATTAAAATTCCGTTAGATTATATGTCATGATGAAATGGAATATTACAACAATGATAAAGTAGTGACAATTGTATCAATACCACCTTCTTTCAAAGTACATCCTACTTATATTTTCTATCTATCAACAACATTTTTGTTATATGTTGATTAAGAAGTACATCCTACTTATATTTTCTATCTATCAACAACATTGTTGTTATATGTTGATTAAGAAATAAGACGACAATGGAGAAAACATGTGCCAAAACCAACAAGCTCAACATGGAAAATATACATTCTAATTAAGCAAAAAAATTATGCAGTTTTTAAAATTTACTCTTTCAGATCATCCTTGAAAAAGGGAAAAAATCAATTTTTATAACATTGATATACTCTTCTTTATAAAAAACAATAATAAAAAAATCAATAAATTGTTTAGTTAAGCAATAAGATGGTAATGAATGAAGCATGTGCCAACCAACAAGCTCAACATGGAAGAAGCACACTAATGAAGCATAAAAATTATGGGTTTTTTAAAAATTACTATTTTAGATCATCCTTGAAAAAAGAAAAGAATCGTTTTTTTTGTGCGTATGTGAAGTTGGCACTTTATATTACTGTGGAAGAGACTTACATAGTCCAAAATATGATTGTTTCTAGTCTGCTTAATGGGAAACGAGACCATAAACATAAGTTCAAAATTTTCAGGTTGTTGAGACCTTGTTTAGCCAAATTATTAGATTTGCAAAAATACATGGAAATAGGATGAATATTCTAAGCATCAACATACATAAACAAAACTATAGAACCTAAAACAAATAAAAAATTGATAAAATATGGAGATTACTAGACCTTTTTGTTGTTGTTGCGGAGTTGGCTTATCAGTCTTCTCATCCATGGAGGAGTGGTTGGCTAAGTCTTTGTTTTCTCTTCCATCTCAGTGAACTTGATTGAGTTTTCTTCTTGGTGATTGGCATTGTGCATAAGAAAGCAACCCTAGATAAGCAAGAGAAGGGGCACAAAAGTCTATGAAAGTGAAACAGATTAAATGAAGGGAGGAAATTCAATGACTTTGAGTGAATGCCATTGGAAGCGGAGGGTGAGGACTAGTGATTAAAAGAGATTAGGTGTGCAACATTGGGAAATAGATACATAGGTGGAATACAATGTTGGAAATAATAGGAGGGTGGTTGAATTGGTATTTCACTTTTCTTTACAAATTAGTATCAAAATATTAACCATTAACATCACATCAAGAGATGCACAAGAATTATATGAACAATTTATTTATATTACTAGGGGAGCTACTACTTCTGGTTTACTAGCTACAAATGGAAGGGCTAGAACCCAATATATTTAATAGCCACTATTGGAAGGAGCTTTACACATGGTTTACCAACATCCACTGGAAGGAGGTGAAAACCTCCTGAAGGAAGCTACAACTTCCTTGCCTAGCACCACCATGCCACCCTTAACAAAATATAATAAGAATTTTGGGCTCTTGTACCTGGGATAATGACCCAATTATAAGAACACTCAATGATCTCAATAATTATACACTCTTGTTATTGTCAACCATTATTACTCATCAATCGTTGTCTCATTGTCCTCCAATTTCTTCGTCCCAATGCTAGTAGTAGCAACAAGCATAACCCTAATCTATCCTCTGTCATCTGCAACACTTTGTCTATGTAACAACAATTGATTCACAAGGCAACACTTCTGAAAACATTTAATCCATCTTCCATTGACTTGCTAAAGTTTCATCAAGCGTCTAATGACCTCAGTCATATTACTCGATCCACACACTATGTCTCTCAGATTGATCATACATAACTTGTGCGACAATCATACAAACAATAGCATCTGTTAATTTTCCATTGTCCTATGTTATTACAGTCACTTAGCCCAATATTTTCTTCAACTAGCAATCAAATTCAATCTTCCAATGATAAATAGCAATTGTAGAAATAATAGTAAATGCAATGTACAATAGAAGACAATCAAGAGCAATAACACAAGACCTGGTCAAAGACCAAGGGAAAACCCTTTCAAATTCTTCTTCTATTAGATTGTCATCAAATGTTCAGCATAGAGATATAATGATTCAATTCATCCACAAAAGAGTCAAAGTCAATTCTTTGACTATCTAAGAGATTAACCAACCAATATCCAATAGATGAGCCTCAAAGTCAAATTTGGTCAACAAGTCAAAGTCTGCGATTTTCCCACTATCAACAACAGTTAAAGATTCCCTAACCAGTCCACAAGTCAAGGATCAAACTCCTCTAAAAGAGCTTTGTCAACAATCAAAATATTTGACCTTCTAAGCTAGTCAAACTTCAGTTAATATAGTCCTAAACAACTCGGTCAAACTTAGTCAAAGGAGAGAGAAGATCCCTGTCGTCAAATTCAAATTTGAGCCAAAGTCAATGGTCAGTAGCAGTCAAAGTAGCCCAGAAAATCTCAGTTCCTCTACAGAAAAACTTGGCCTCAAAAGATCGAAATTATGCAAGTCAAACCAAGTCAAAGAGGCAAGTCAAACTTGGTCAACGACCACCCAAACTAAAGTCAATGCATAATTTCAGAATCAGCCCTTGAACCTTCACATGTGTGAACTCGGTTTCCTTGCTTTAGGCTTGTACAAACCAATCACAAGAGGAGAGAGAAGAAGATGTGTGTGATGTGATGTCCAAATGAGGTGCTATTAAGTTGTTTTTATATGGGTTTTGGGAGACCCAATTTGTCTTTAAAGCCAACCTGTACTTTTGTGTACTTATGGATTTCCACATTAAAAATATATTTTTCCTTAAGAAAATTAAATTATTCAAAGGGAAAATAGGGTATTATCTCGATGAGGAAGGTTTTCCAAAGGAGGGACTTTGTCCTTGAGCTGCCAAATTAACACTCCCCTCAACTAGGGATAAATTTTTGACTGCCTCATAATGCCTAAGTTAAATGTCGTTTATGCTCAACTATGCTAATCTTTGATCATCTTTTGAACACTCTAAGATCAAATAGAAGAATAAATTGACATCATAGGGGAGCTCAAGCTACCACCCTCTATCCAAGGACAATAGGCAGGATATGACTCACCATGGAAGGTAAGGATCACAACTATCCTATCGTTAGGACAATAGACATGATACTACTTACTGTGAGGCAAGGATCACAACTATCCTATTATCTACTGATATTCACAACTTGACCCTCAAGAGTTATTGGTAGAACACCTGCATCCTCTCACTTCGGTAGGATACTACTTACCATAAATGGTAAGAATCTTAACTATCCCAAATCTCCTCACCCATTAGTCAGATGGGTGGTGATCACAACAAGCCAAACTTGTGGGTAGCATGCCAACCATTAGAGAAATTGTGTACAACCAAAATAAACTTTATAAGAACCAATAGGATTCAAGATAAAAATTTCAACCATGGGGGATGATTCACCATTTTTGGAGTAAAAAAGTGAAAATAATATAAAATATAAAATAATTAAAGTATTTTTTCAACCTTATTTTAAACTTATCTCCCTAAGGTTTTACTCAAATTTCGAGTGATAGTACTTTTTGGATGCAAAATTTAATTCCTCATCCAAGGAGTACCTATGTTGCATACTTTCAATGGACCCTGCTATGAAAAATGAGAAATACATGAAAAAATGTGATTGCAATCACGTTTTTCATGTATTTCTCATTTTTCGTGTAGCAAGGTCCATCGAAAGTATTCAACATACGTACTCCTTTGAATGAGGAATCAAATTTTGCATCCAACGAGTGTTCCTGCTCAAAATTTGAGTAAACCCATAGTGAGATAAGCTGAAAATACAAGTTGAAAAAATTACCTTTTTTTTTTTTCTCTCTCTAAAATTTGATGATGTAATCTAATATTATTTTATTGTTTCCATTATTATTTTATAATTTCCTTAGGAGGCCCATTTTAGACCCCAAAATTCCTCTAATGTGTGGTATACTCGGTTAAGAACCAAAGATGATAATAGACACGATGCTACTTACCATGTGGTAAGGATCTAAACTATCCTATTGGCAGAAAATAGGCAGTATACTACTTATCGTGAGGTAAGGATCACAACTATACTATTGTCTAGAGTTCCCTCAACCCCATGAGCTCTCCAACTAAATTCATCTTTCTGTGAGCTCAAACATGGTAGAAGAGCATAGCTCAGTGTCCTTGATCAATCAGGACCCTTACCCTTGAGGGTCACATCCATTAGTCCACACTGCTCTTTGAAGACCAAGAACTTCCATTTCGGCAAAGCCTTGGTGAGTATGTTTGTTATTTTCTTGTCAGTCGAAATATGATGGAGTCTCACAACTCCGAGTCTTTACACCATGTCTCGTATGTAGTGGTACATGATCTCAATATGCTTATACTGTTCATGAAACACGAGATTCTCTACTAATCGGATCCCACTCTTGTTGTCACAATATATCACTATCGTATCCAGGACTTGCTCAAACAACTCTCCAAAGAGCTTCCTCAACCAAACAATCTTGCAACTAGCAGCAATATACTATGCCTCAACCATACTCAAAGCTACTAACTTATGCTTCATGCTTATCTAATATATCATGGAAGACCCAAAACTAAATCATCCCCCTGATGTGCTCTTCATGTCAATAGCATTTACGGCCGAATCAACATTTGTGTATCCATGTAGCCTCACATCTCTCAGAATATATCTCATACCTATATTAATAGTCCCCATGCAAATATCTCAGCATGTGCCTAGAAACAACCTAGTGTGCATGAAGAGGCTCAGTAATGAATTGACTCAAAGGGTTAACTAAAAAACATATGTATGGACAGGTGTTCAGAAGGAACATCAATTCCCCAATTAGTTATCGAGACTCGGAGCGGTTAGCCTAGTCAAGTCCAACAACATCTCCACATAACTTGAAGTTCATTTCCATCGGAGTGGCCAGGGACTTGCATTCTACCATTCCAAATCTTTCCAATAATTTCACGACATATTTTCCTTGAGAAAGGAAAATCTCACCTGGTATTTTCCATATTTCTAATCTCAAGAAGTAATGCATCAAACCAAGATCTTTCATTTGAAACTGATACGCCAACTCCCTCTTACACTCGAGAATCACAGGATCACTACCTGTCAAGAAGAAATCATCAACATATAAAGTCAAAATCAAAGGCATACCTTGGACCACTTTGAAGTAGAAGTTAAGGTCAATATTGCTTCTCGTGAATCCAAACTTCACCTGGTAACTACCAATATGGTCATACCAGGCTTTGGGGGCTTGCTTCAAACCATATAGTGCCTTCTTGAGCTTTCAAAAATGATTTCTCTTGTCCTTCACTTCAAATACCTAAGGTTGTTCAACATATACTTCTTCCTATAGTATGCCATGAAGAAATGCAGTGTTCACATCCATCTGGTGAAGGGGTTTTCCTTGACTTGCAGCAAGGAAAATTTTAGAACAGATAGTAGTGTATTGGGAAATAGGTGCAAATATTTCATCATAATCTTCTCTCTCATTTTGGGAGAAACCTCTAGCCAATAACCTTACCTTATATTTCTAAATACTTATATCAGATCCATACTTAATCTTATATAGTCACTTTGAGGTCACGACAGACTTTCCTTTAGGTCTCAAAACAATATCCCATACATCATGCTTCATAATAGACTCATTCGTCGGCCATGCCATCGTTCCAAACCTGCTCTTTCACTACTTCAAAAGTGGGAGGTTCATCTTGTATGATGGAACTCATAGCTACAACGTGCCCCTGGTACTGGCATGGATTCTTACTTTCTCTAATGGCTTATTTGGCAGCGATGTTTATTTCAGAATCTTGTAATGTATCATGAAGCCAAAGTGGTATTTTTCTGGTAGGGGGATCACTTGGACGAGAATCCAAGGGGTCCATAGGCTCCATGGGATCATCAACAAAATCCTTCTCGGATTTTAGCAAAGAAGGACCTTCTAGTAGGTCCATGTCATCATCCTTCTTCTCAATAGGAGGAGGTAGAGGAAGGTCCCTTGCTTTTCAAAGGCCAACATCTTCATCGAAAGTTACATCCCTGCTAAACTCGGTTTTCCTTTGACCAAATGTATATATTCTAAAGGCTTTAGAAATTTCAAAATATCCAACAAACGCACCTTTCTTTCCAGTGGCTTCCAGCTTGTTCCTTTTGTCCTTCAGCACTTGAAAGTATACAGGGTAGCTAAATATCCTTAGATGACCAATATTGGGCTTCACGCCTGTAAACACTTATTTTGGAATTTGGTTATCTAGAACTTGGTGAGGAACCCTATTTTGAACATAGATAGTTGTATTTGTGGCTTCTCCCTAAAAGAACTTTGGAAAATTTTAGTCATGCAACATGGCTCGGGAAGCTTCAATGATAGACCCGTTCTTTCTTTCAACCACGCCATTTTGCTCAAGATTATATGTTACAATAATATCTTACTTAATTCCATCCTCCTTGCAAAATTTAGTGAACTTGTTCGAGGTATATTCTCCACTGTTGTCAAACCTGAAACTTTGATTCTCTTCCCTGCTTGATTCTCTATCAACTCCTTGAAGTCCTTGAATATGTCAAATTCTTTATCCTTATGCTTCAAATAGAATATCCATGTTTTCCTAGAAAATCCATCACTGAAGATTATATAACAGAGGTAGCCACTAATGGAGTGCACAAGAATGGGTCCATATAGGTCAGAGTGGATGAGTTGAAGGATATCATTAGTCATGTTTTTACTGGAGGGGAATGGTCCCCTTGTGTTCATTCCACTAGCACACCTCGAACATACACCATCACTACTAGCTTGAACATCAAGCATCCAAGAGACCAAGTTTCTTACTTTAGGCAGGGCTTCATAATGTAGGTGTTCCATTATTTGGTCATATAACTCACTTTAGGGATTTATGTCATGAATCAATTCTTTCAATGGTATTCCATTAACTCTATAGATTCCTTCAATTATAGATCCCAAGGTGAAAGCATCTCTCATGCGAGATTCCATAGGCCAAGTGAGGACCTTCCCTCTTATGAAGGAAACTTTCATCCCTTTGTCTTCCAAGGTAGATATAGATACCAAGTTGTTAATCTCAAAACATACATAACATCATGAAGAAGAACAAATTCCCTAGATTCCAAATGAAATTTAACAAAATCAAATCCCTTCACATGATGAGTAAAGTTGTTCCCGATGATGATCTTTAGGTTGGTCTCCCTCTCAACCATATTTGATAGGACTTCTCAATATCCAAAGAAATGTCTAGAAGCCCCACTATCTACCAACCATCACAAGAATCTCGAGGAGAGGAACTAAAAATAACTAAAATAAGAATATATTCAAATTGATTAGCAGTTGCATTATTTTCATATCTTGAGCTCCTTGACCTATTTTGAGGATGATGACCTTTCCTCTCGGTAATCAGGAGCATCTCTTCTTCTTCTATCATTGAACCTGTTGTTTATGAAGCCAATGTTTGATCTTGGAGCATCTATGTTTTATGAGCATTCCCAGACATAGTAACTATGTTTGTGGCAGTTGTAACATTCAACTTTTGATAATTCCCTTTTGAACCTTCTTTTAGAATCACTGGAATCTAGAGCAGACCTTTTTTATGGTCTCCCTCTTCCTTTTCTCTTATTTCCTTTAGCAACAAATGTAGAGGGATCTACTTCTTCATGCTTTTGAAACCTCTCTTTGGAGATCATCCTGGTTTCTTCTTGAGTACATTTTCCAACAAGCTCATCAAATGTTTGGAACTTGTCATTATTGTTGATAGTAATAATGAAGGTTTCCAAAATAGGAGGAAGGCCTTGAAGAGTGACAAACACCAACTCTTTGTCAGATACAGGCTCACTAACAATCTATAATTGATCCCTTAGTTGAGATATCTTCATGACATAGGATTGCACAAATTTCCCCTTGTTCATCTTCATGTCCTTGTTGATTTTTCAAAGAGAGGATGTGATTCATGTTGACCTCATACATCCCAACCAACTTATCATCATATGTATTTGGAATTCTTCAATTTTCCAATATAATTAAGCAAATGATATTTCAATGAATCAGTGAGAATTTTCTTTGCTTTGGGCTCACCTTTCTAATTATATTTGGACTTGGTAGCAACAGGAGCATTTTTCAGTGGCTCGGGTAATTTTTCTTCCACATATTCCAAAACATCATTATCATCCAATATGACTTCCAACCAAGTCAAATAGGCTCCTTTTAGCTTCTTCCAAAGATTATTGTTCTTGTCTCTTGATTCCTTGGGTTTGTCTTTACCTTCGCTCTGATACCAAGTTAATTTTCTACTATTCTTTCTTATTACAATCACTTAGCCCAATATTTATTCAATTAACAATCAAATTCAATCTTCCAATGATAAATATAAATTGTAGAAAGAAAATCAAATGCAATGTACAATAGAAAACAATCAAGAGAAATAACAAGAGATGCGAGATTTGGTCAAAGACCAGGGAAAAACCCCACAAGGGGGAAAACCCTTTCAAATTCTTCTTCTATTAGATTGTCATCAAATGTTTAGCAGATAGATACAATGATTCAATTCATCCACAAAAGAGTCAAAGTCAATTCTTTGACTATCCAAGAGATTAACCAACCAATATCCAATAGATGAGCCTCAAAATAAAATCTGGTCAACAAGTCAAATTATGTAATGTTGCTACAGTCAACAACAATCAAAGATGCCCTAACTAGTCCAAAATTCAACAGTCAAAATATTAAGCCTTCCAAGCTAGTCAAAACAGTCCCAAACAACTCGGTCAAAGGAGAGAGAAGATCGTTGTGGTCAACTTCATATTTCAAAGGTCAAATTCAACGGTCAGTAGTAGTCAAAGTAGAACAAAAAATCTTGGTTCCTCCACAGAAAAACTCAGCCTAAAAGGTCGAAATTATGCAAGTCAAACTTGGTCAATGATCACCCAAACGAAAAGTCGATGCAAAAATTCATAATCAGCCCTTGAACCTTCGCGCATGTGAACTCGACTTCCTTGCTTCAGACCTGTATGAACCAATCACAAGAGGAGAGAGAATATGTGTGATGTGATGTCCAAATGAGATGTCATTTAGTTGTAATTATATGGGTTTTAGGAGGCCCAATTTGTCTTTAAAGTCGACTTGTACTTTTGTGTACAAATGGGTTTTCACATTAAAATATATATATTTTTTCCTTGACCATATTTTCTTTGTGCTTTTGAAATGTTACTTAAGGAGTAAATGAGTTATGGTTGTTCTGGTACATGGTATTGATAATCCATAATATTGTCACAAAGACTTCTTATAAGTTTGGAATTCTCCATAATAAAATAAGTGTATAAGGTAAAAATCAACTATTGAAAAATAAATGAATGAAAAAGTCAATATGTTAAATTGAACTAAAACTTATGTGTATAATTTTACTAATAAATTAAGTCTATTGATCCTTATTAATTTTAAAATATTAATAATTTTTAATATTTTACATTGTTTTATTTATTTATTTTAATTTTATTTGTAAAATAATAAATTTTGCAATGCAAAATTCCAACCCTATTAAAAAATATATAACATTATTTACTAAATAGTTTAATATCTATTTGCAATCAGTCATATTTATTATAAAATTATTAAAATTTTAAGTATATGTGATATTTATTATAAAAATATTAAAATTTTAAGTATATGTGATATTTATTATAAAAAGATTAAAATTTTAAGTATATGTGATATTTTCCAATTGAAAAATAAATTGATATTCTAGTTTTAAAAAGTGAATTATTTTATAATAGAATTGTTATTTAATATTTACATTTTTATATATAATCAAAAAAATAATAAATTTGTTATATATGTATTATGTTAGAGTTTAATTAAAAGTAAGTATTTAAATAGATATTTTAATTATTAAAAAATAAAATAAAATGATTATTGTATAATTATCTAGGTTCAAGAGATCGAGTGTATGTTTTCGGAGGATTATATTTTTGCTTATATCATTTGGTGTAAGCAAATTGTAAAAATCTACCTTTGTTCTCAAGAAGCAAGAAGAAGGTTTAGTATTGGATCTATAGCTGCCAAATATTATGAGAAGACTCTCATACTTGAGAAACCTTATTCCTGTGTGAAATAGGTTTGAGACAAAATATTGTCAATTGAAATTATTATAATGATATCTCATAGAAATTATATATGTGCAAATTAGGTGAGATAATGGATCTATCCAAGGAGGATAGCAACAAATGTTCAAGTTGGAACACTTGTGAATAAGGCCACTGCAATGACATTGGAACCTTAAGTTATGCCTTGGCCACCATGAGTTATGTTACATGGATGTGTTGTGTTATTTTAGAGCAAGCCAGAGGGATGCCTTGGTTATAATACTATAAAAATATTTGATCTTCCTATGCAAGAAAGCCTCATAAAGATGGATCACTCGAGAGATTGCTCAACAAAGAAGGGGATGCCCAAGCCTGGAGGGTGAGCAACTATAATGAAGGGGGGGCTTGAATGAATTTTTTATGGAAGATTCATGTTACAAACACGTTGGAACCATTAGTGAATTGGGTGTGTCTGAGAAAACAATAAGCTAAACTGGTGCCTAAGGAAGCTTGGTGAAGCAAGAAACAACCATACAAATAAGTATTGTATTAAATTGCACATTTCCTTGACATGCATGTCTCTGTTGTGGAGATAACACTCATAGTGTAAAATGGACATAATGTGCATGTTTATTTGATGATTGATCTAGGCATTAGCTGGAATGCTAGAAAATTGGAGGTATCCAGATAAGGAAGATGAATGACATTGCTAAAGTAGTAGTTGAAGGGACATGAAAGGTGTTGCTAACATGAAAGAGGACAATGATGTTGGTGCAACTAAAAAATGCGTGATGTATACTATTGTGGTGAACAAGGACACCTAATATGGGTGTTACTATAAGGAAGAAGATACCATGATTAGTGTAAATGTTGAGGATGATGTTCATTTGAAAGGGAGGGGAATGTAACATCCATATTTTGACCCCAGTTGATACTGTAATTAACTATGTTAAGATGCTTGCGTCATTGCTTAGATGACATTGTTTTAATGAAACAAAATGGACAACTCATAAAAATATTATGGAATTTTCTATTAACCAGCCTATATCCATCTTAACTCTGGATCTACCAGGTGCCGAGAGGGATCAAATATTTACTCTAAAATATGTTTACATCTCAACGACGCTTGGTAGATACAGAGTTAAGATGGATATATATATATATTAAAATTGAAATATTTTATTTATAATTCATGTTCTCCACATTAAAATGATAAAACATGCCCCCTCATGTTTTTTTCTTGTATGCATACATTTACATATTTTTATTATTAATATTTTCTAAAATATTACATATCAAATCCATATTACACATTGAAGGAATTACAAATCTCTCTCATACATTGAATTAGAAAGCAACTATTAATGGAATAAGAATTGTCACTGTTCTAAAATGAAACTTTGATCATCGTCTGACACTTTGCAAGCATGATAAACTTGGGTCTTTAAATGTAAAGTTAGTTTTGCAACTTCTTCAAAGATGAGTGGTTATGATTTCACATTAACTTAAAAGTGAAACAAATTCATATGCAACTCAATATGATAAACATATAGAGAAGAATCCAGTAAGTGATAACGGAGTTCACCCTTCCTGGACTATGTCTCTAGGCCATGCTCTAATGGCTGGGTCGCTTTATTGATCTTAGCAGCAAAAGAGCACATTACAAATTGTTGACCCTTGGAGTGGTATTGTTTCTCCTGCAAAGAAACATTTTTCTACAAAGAATTCTCACTAAAAAAGATGACTCCCTAGATAAATTCATGATTGTGTCAATCAAAAAAAGACTTTCACAATAGGTCCTGGTACTCCACCTAAAATAAAAAAGCATAAACATACAACTACTTCACAATGAAGTGTTGGAAAGGGATTTTCCCATAAGCACATTGAGAAAATACTGAAAATAGTTTCTCTATTGAAGTAACAATTGTTGCAAGTGTAACTGGAAGGCTGGAAAACCTCTATCTAGGCTCTTTCCATGCTCAAATAAGCTTTTATCTAGCCTCAAAACTCTCTCTCTCTATAACATTAAAGGACTTGACTCTGCAAAAATTCCATCATACAGTGCTCAAATCAGAAATATGATGCTTCCATTGAGTTCATAGAAAACCCTTGTCTAGACTCTTCTTGAGCTCCAAAATACTGAAAATCCAGCAAGTTATGCCTCCTAGAAGTTTTTTCCTACTAATTGTCCTGCAAATTGGAAAAACTAGTTATTTAGGCAATAATTATGCCTTTCCGCCAACCATCGAATGACAAATTTGCTTGGGACTGGAGGAATTCCCGCCGTAAAAGGGGCAAATTTTCTCCTATTTAAAATGTGTCAAATAGACATTAAGCATTTATTTTGTTAGCACTGGTCCTGGTTTCATGGTCCATGTGGTCGTGTTTGAGTGTTATGCGTCAAATCCTCCACTGTTAGCTTTTCGGGTGGTTGTATGGCATCAATATGGCTACAGGTTGGGCTAACCGCCCACCCTTATCGTCATAGCTCTCGCTCCGAAGGTCATGGTTCTATGGTGAACGATGGGATCGGGGTCAGGGACTAGTCCCCGCCCTCTCTGCTGATAGCACCTTCGTTGTCCGCCACCCGAATGTGTGGTGTGTAATGTAACTCGGGGGTCGGGCTAATTGCCCACCCCCATCGCTCTTGCACCTTTGCCACGGGTTTGTGGTCTTGAATGTAACCAAGGTTGGGGCCATGTGCCTTAGCCCCTCCCCCAAACATTGAAACCAATTGAATTTAAATAAAACCCTAGGCCTTAGTGTATTAAGAAACACAATCATGGTGAGGTGGTAATTCTATGGAATTTTGTGTGGGAGGTCAAGGGGTCGAACCCTGCTAAGTCCATGCGGCCCTTATAAAAAAAATTGGTCAATCACAGAGGGCCACGTGGTGCCCTCTCATTTTGCCATGTGGCACCTCATCATTGGGCCACTTCAAATCAACCAACCAATAAAAGTGTGACACCTTAAGTTGTATGATGCTGCCACATGGCTTCATGGAATTGGACCATACTACTCACTTTGATTTCCTAGTCAGCTATTGGCATCAGCGTATGGCCTACCCGTTCAACCCTACAAGTTGACTTTTTTGTTATTGGAAAAAAGCTTCAGAACATCATAGCTTCCTCATACAACTTCAAATTGAGGTGATTCAAGTGGTGTTGGAACCAGGATGACAAAAACTACGATTTGGAACTAATTTTGGGAGATTTCGAGCACTTTCATTTTTTAGCCTATTTTTTGTCTCCGGATCATACCTCCCCATTAGGAAATTTTGAACCTCCAAAATTATGTCTTCACTGAGAAAATAAGTGAGGAAACAACTCATTTACTTTCCCAATCTCAATCCTTATTGTTTTTTTTGGATTGGTGCCTTTGAGCCTCATTCAAGGTACTCCACATTGCCTCTACGTGAAGTCCTTATCCTCCTGTCAAGAATTGTTGTTTGTTGCAATTCTTTTAAAAATTCAGGAACAAAATATTCAATGGATAGAAACTGAACATTCTCTTCATGACCATCTTTCTTTTGTGGCTCATACAATATTCACCTTGAATTCCTTCCTTTCTGAAACCAAACTTGATCTTCCACCTAGAAATCATAAGCAACTCAATGCTTTCCATGCATTGCTTTGTACTTTGCTTTTTTGTCCTCAAGTTGTACTTGTACTCTTTGATGAACTGGCTGCATTTGTTCAATGACATGCTTAGCTTTGTCCACATTTCTATGTTCATCTTTTGCAAAAAAATTACAAAGGATCAAATCCAAAAAGACTCTAGAAAAATAACCTAGACAAGCTTCACATGGGAATACTTGCGTAGGTGAGTAATTGACACAATTGTAGCATACTAAATGTGATATAATTGGTCATCGACAAAGTTTAGGATGCTAAATATAATTTCCATGAAGGAAATTCATTTTACAATATGGAATAAATTTGACTCTTCAAATTCCATACAAATTGACTCATCAACAAGCCAAAATATTACATAACAATGCCAAAGAAAACATTGTTGCACATAAGTGACTTATCCATGAGATCAATTTTACAAAATGCACAACTGTGGGGACATGCAACGTGTTAAATAAAAATAAGTGTAGTCTTTAATTAGACAAAAATTCTAACCATTTCTTACCCAATCATGCTAGGGATTTTTCTTTCTACACTTCACTTCCTTCTGGAATTGCTTCTAGAATGGTTATGTTGTGCCTTGCACGTTCCTCTACCTTCTTTTTCTCAGGTGTTTCCATCACCTGTTTGTCCTTATTTGTATGAAGATGTGGATGCAGCTTCCAACACTTTTCAATCTAATTCCCACACATACTACAATGAGTACAAAACTTTTTGTGAGCATTTCTTTGCAAAAAGGTCTTTGAACTTGGATGAGAATTTTCCCTCTTAGTCTCACTTCCATTCGACATATTCATTTTCTTGATTAATGATATCCTTTTGTGGCACTTAGCTACACAATGGTTAGGTGCATGACAAAAAGTGAAAGGAAAAACATTCCACAACATGTTATTTAAATCAACATGTTGTTTATAATCATAAAAAGCCTTTGAATGATCAGGACACTTATACATCTTATGGTTGTCCTTTGGCTTCAAATTTTGGTGAGGAGAACTTGATTGTCAAGGAGAAATTGACTTAGTTATTCCTTTGAAGTGCTCATCGCTCTTTGGATATGTCTTCGGCATCATCATCATGGCATGATTTTACTTCAGCGTGCAAGAGTTCTTTCTTCACAAATTTCACGCTTGAATAATTCTTTGACCTTGCAATTTTAGAGCATTCTCTGAGTTCTTCTTGAACATAGCCTAATCCTTCATGTCAAGGTTGTGCTCTTACCTCAATGGGATTAAAAATTCCATGACAATGGATTCCAGTACCCTTACCTTTGTACCCCATTTTGGTCAACAATTTCATACCAATACCCTTGGTACGTTTCTCAAATGATGCAAAAGAAGCATGATCATTCTTTAGAGAATGAAATGAACAAGAAGTATCTTTTACCTCCTTTTATGCTTGTGAATCTTGGCCCTTTTCCTGAAGCTTAACCATCTCCTCCTCCTCTTTTGTTGACAAAGTGGTAGATGCGGACTCAAGGAAACCACTCTTGTGATTTAACATATAATCAATGTTCTTCATTTGAAAAAGGGTACAATCACCAATCACTCCATGACCACAAACTTGTTGAGTCTTGGGGTAAGCTTTTGTAGTTGAACATTCCCCAATTTTCTCTTCAATGACATTTTGCAAAATCAAACGAAATTTCTTCTTCTCATTGTATGTTGCTTCAAGAAATATTCTTAATTCTATGTTTTCCACTTGGAGAAAAGAATTCATCTCATCTAGTTCTAGGAGCCTTGCATGTTGCAAAATTTCACCCATACTTGCAATCTGATCAAAACTTTCTCTTATGCCATGTGATCTGAAAATGAAACTTCAATCATCCTCTAACACTTTGTTGTAGGAATTTATAGGGTAAGTTCCTTAGATCAAACACCAAAGGTCGCCGCTCACAAATAGATCACAGATCAGTACAACAGTATTTGATGTTATTAAAACCCTCGAAGAGCGAAATAGTCCACAGCCTAAGCCAACGCGACCACTTCAAGCAATTTATTAATATAAAGAAAGAAAAATTACATAAGCTTCTCTCATAAACGGTCATCGGACAAATGACCCTCCATGCTCTTTAAATAGAGATCATGGACCAATCGGGTGCTAAGCCACGGATCAAGTTTCAGTAATATCGAGGAGAGAATGAACCGTTGGATCACTACATATCGTGACCTTCATATTATAAGTTACAGAAGTACATAGTAAAGAAACACACCTTACCTAACTCTACGCTAGACCAAGTTATACTTAACTATTTCCTATGTGTCGAAATATCCTAACATCCCCCCTTAAGAAAGCTTATCCCCCTTTAATGATAACTTTCCTGAACTCCAAGCATAGATCGAAGTTTGGTAAACTTCACTTCTGTGAGAGCGTTTGTAAATATATCAGCGACTTGATCATTGGTTGAAAAATATTGCACTTCAAAACACGATCATGAATGAGCTTTCTGATGAAGTGTATGTGTAGCTCAATGTATTTCATGTGTTGATGCTCAACTGGATATTTGCATAGATGAATGGTACTCTTATTATCACACCAAAGTGTAGTTGGATGTTGCTTATGAAGACAAAATTTGTATAGGATCTGGTGAAGCCACAAGGATTCCTTGTTGGCTTCAACAACACCATGATACTCTGCTTCTACCGAAGAAAGAGAGATGACACGTTTTTTCTTACAAGACCGTGTAATGGGTCCTGAACCAAGATTGAATACATAATCTGCAGTAGAATTTCGATCATGAAGGTCACCAACCCAATCAGAATCAGTGAAACCAATCAACAATGGAGATGCTCTTGCACTGTAATGAATCTTGATCTGAATTGTACCTCGAATATATCGAAGTATTATTTTAGCTTCTTTCTAGTGACTTTCATGAGGTTAGTGCATAAACCGAGCTACAAGACCAATGGCAAAGGAAAGGTCGGTACGGGTATGGGTTAGATACATAAGTTTACCAACAAGTTGTTGAAATCATACAACATATATGTATATCATAGATTCAAACCGATCTAACAATGTACTAAAGCTAGATATTGAATCAACTTTACAAATCAATTGCAGAAATTAAACACAATCGCCAATCACATGAAGCAAAGAAAGAATCAAATCAAACCACAATACAGATAATTTCCCAGGAAAAGTTTGCTGCTCAAAACCCCACTATCTTCTATTGTATATTCAGCATGGATACATGAAACAAATATAATGCCCTCTTCTCACAAGAGTCTCCATCACTTAGCTATCTGTCTTACACTGTCCTGGACAAAACTGACCAACACTTAGCCAATTCTCAGCCTTTAAACAACCTACCTTTCTTGCGCAATTCATGTGGAATGCAATCCCTATCCTTTAGGAATTTTGGCCTTCCTTGACTTCGCAAGGATCATGGGAAATCCAATGGGTGTTTGGTTGCATGGGTGCAACCCAATAATCCTACAACTGATAGTTAACATCCCTTTCACTTACATCTCAATTGAGTTTCCACTGGAACTGGCATTCATGCAACTAATAATAGTAAATCATCAGTTGCATGTTAAATCATTGATTTTGAATTAAATAATATTTAATTCACTTGATCTCTCACTAGTGCAACAAACAATTACAACTATTACAACTGACTTTAACTCACTTAACTGAGTTAACTGATTACAACATGCATTAACTAATGCACCAGTTGCACTTCGAACTCTGTTACAACTAGAATTACTCTGCATGCCTCACCAACTACCCTCAACTCAAAATTCCTGAGCTAACTGAGTTTATCACACTCAGTTAACTATTACAAGTGATTTTGAGATAAGATTACATTGTATTGTCCATTTTAATTAAGGAGAAATTAAAATAGACATGCACCAAATTTAACCCACACTAGTGTAGGTGTTGCTAAGATCTCATCATCCCACACTAGTGTAGGTGCTGCGTTGACCTCTTGGTCCCACACTAGTGTAGGTGCTGCAATTTCTTGTTGGACTTAACACTCCCTCTCAACAAGAAAGGGATTATCCTTCACCCCGATCCTGTCTCTATGGTATTCGATTTTTCTCCTGGTGAGCGCCTTCGTCAAAATATCTACATCCTGATCTTCCGTGGGAATGTACTGAAGTAACATTATATGCCTCTGCACGCAATCTCAGAGATGGCAGTACCGGATGTCTATGTTCTTGGACCTATAATGAAACACAGGATTAACAGAGAGTTTAATGCAACTCTATATATCACAATGTATCAATGTCGGATCCATCTGAGAACCAAACAAACCAATCAAGATCTTTCTCATCCAGATGGCCTTACATGCAGCTTGACTTGCTGCCATGTACTCTACCTCCACTGAACTGAGTGCCACAGATCGTTGTTTCCTGCTATACCAGGAAATTGTTGTTGATCTTATGTTGAATATCCCTCTTGATATGCTCTTTCTTTCTGATGGACTGCCTGCCCAATCTGCGTCCATGAAGCCTTGAAGCTTCACTCCCTTTGTTCGTCTATACCATAATCCATACTCTGTTGTGCCTCGGAGATATCTCAAGACATGCTTCCCTGCCTTCCAAAAGAGCTTGGTCGAATTAACCATAGCTTGAATCAATTGGTTAACTGCGTAGAAAATGTTTAGTCTGGTGTTCACCAAGTACATCAGTGAACCTAATAACTGTTTGGAGACAGTATCATTCACTACTTCTCTAGAATTAGCATCCTCTTTCCTCCAATTTCCTAGAAGAGGAGTATCCATGGGTTTATATATCTCCATGTGAAACTTACCCAATATCTCTTTCGCATACTTCCCTTGAGAAACAAAAAGTCCACCATCTTGTTGTGATATTTTCAAACCAAGGAAATAATAAAAGAGCCCCATTTCCTTCATTTCAAACTCCCTTGCAAGATCCTCCTTACATGAGTGTATCAGCTTCTCCTCACATGTCAAAATTAGATCATCAACATAAAGTATGATAATCAAGAGCTTACCATCAACAACAATGTGGTACATGTTTTCATCCGCTTCACTTTTGGTAAAGCCCAACCTAGTGAAATATCTTTCAATCCAAGTGTACCAAGCACAAGGTGCTTGCTTAAGCCCATACAGTGCTCTTTTGCGTCGACACACATGCCACTCACTGTCAAAGATCTTGAAACCTTTTGACTACTCTGTACACTTCTTCCTCAATAAATCCATTGAGAAACATAGCTTTTACATCCATCTGATGAATGCGCCACCCCATCTATGCTGAGAGTGAAAGGATAGATTTAATGGAAGAGTACCTCATGACTGGTGCGAAAGTCTCATCATAGTCGATCCCCTCAATTTGTGAGAATCCCCAGGCCACAAATCTCGCCTTGTACTTCTCCACACTCCCATCAGCATCTTGCTTTACCTTGTAGATCCATCTAGATCCAACCACTGATTTACCGACCAGTCTTGGGAAAATATCCCATGCATTATTCTTGACAATGGAGTCATACTCCACCATTGCACCAACCCAAATTGGTTGTTGCATTGCCTCCTGAAAGGAAGAATGTTTTGTCACAATTTACTTGCTCATAAGAGCCATGTATCCAGTAAACATGTCTGGGTACTGTCTCTGTTTGTGCAGTGAAGTAGGGGCTCCTATATTCTCTGTTGCATAAAGTCTCAATCTATCAGCTTCCGTGGTGCGCCTTCTACCATTTCTTGTGGATGGCTCCGCATGAGTTTTTTCTACCACTCCATGATCCTCCGCATGTGGTTGCTCCACATCTTGAGGCTCATCCTTTGGAACCAAGAGATCCTCCTCTACATGCAAATCCAACTCCCTCTCAAGGGACAATCGCATGGCTTTCTCCTCATCAAAGTTTAAATCTCATTGCACAACAGTCATTTTAATGTTTGGAAAATACACCCGATAGTTGTGGGGAGTTTTAGTGTACCCCACAAATATCTCAATCTCAGTTGTTGGTTCCAGCTTCTTCCTGGCATCTTTGGTCACATGCACATAAACAGATGAGCCAAAAATCTTAAAATGTGAAACATCAGGTTTCTTACCAATAAAAGCCTCTTCTGATATACTCATGCCAAGTATCCTATGAGGAAAACAATTTTGCACAAATATTGTTGTGTTGCATGCCTTCGCCCATAGATGCAACGGTAGGCCCTGATCATGCAACATCACTCGTGTTGCACCCAAAATCGTTCTGTTCTTTCTCTCTGCGACCCCTTTCTGTTATGGGTTATGAGGCGCAATCAGTTCTCTCTGAATTCCTTCTTTGTTGCAGAATTTCTTGAATTCATTGGAGATTTACTCACCACCATTGTCTCTCCTATGAGCCTTCACTTGCTTCCCCATGTCTTTCTCCACCAGTGCTTTGAACTCAAGAAACTTTGAAAACATCTGATCTTTATTCTACATGAAGTAGATCCAACACTTTCGAGAAAATTCATCAACAAATATCACATAGTACTTATGTTTTTTGTCGAAGCAGTAGAGAATGGTCCACACACGTCTGAGTGAACTCTCTCAAGGATTTCCAAAGCTCGGTTCTCCTTCTCATGAAAGGTGGCCTTTGCATACTTCCCCATTGTACATCCCTTGCATATGTCTGATTGTGCAAGTGTACCCTTGGGAAGTCATGTAGAAATCTGTTGCATGAACTTCAAGGCTCTGTGGTGTAGATGGCCCAATCTCCTATGCCATAACTCACCCTCGTCCCAGCTCACCACTTTTTCCACCTTACCCATCAATGCTGCAGAGCCATCTACATCAATTTTATAGTGATTCTTAACTCGAATCCCAATATTCTTGGCTTGTCCTGTAGTTTTGTGTCGCAGGAAAGCTTTTCCTTCACTGAAAAAAACATCATAGCCTCTATCCTCCAACATTGCAACTGAGACTTAATTTTTCTTCAAGCCTCGTACATGCATTACATATTTTAATTGAAAGGGTTTACCTGGTTGTCTCTGGAAGGTAATGGTACCAATCCTGGTAGCAGTGTACCGCCCGTCATCACCCATTTCGATATGGATCTAGAGGTCCTTCTCCTCCAAGCTACTGAAAATTTCTTTGTCTCCCGTCATGTGAAAGGATGCACCATTATCCAAATACCACACTGATCCCATTTCACTTGACACCATGCATGCAATGAGCAAGAAGTCAAGCTCAAATTGCAAGGCCAAAGCCTCACCAGTTGCAGATACTGAAACCTTCTTGTTCTTCTTCTTTTGTGGACAGTTAATGGCATAATGTCCATGCTCGTAACAGTGAAAACACTTCACTCTGGACATTCCGTGCCTCTTGCCATCTTTACTAGACTCAGATTTGGAATGAAAATTTTTTCCTTTCCCCTTCTTTGCCTTAGCATCCAAAGCACAATCTTCTTCATCTTCATTCTTAGATGAAGATCCATCTCTGGTATTCCTTTTGAAGTCTTCTTGCACCAAATCTAACCAAAGTCGTTCCCAATTTGGCAGATTTTCTCTTCCATTGACAGAGTCCTAATAACTATGCCAACTCTTGGGAAGTCCTAGAAGAGCTAAGCCCACCAAATCATCATCAACGACAGTAATGCAAGTATCTCAGCATGTGCCTGGAAACAACCTAGTGTGCATGAAGAGGCTCAGTAATGAATTGAATCAAAGGGTTAACTAAAAAACATATGTATGGACAGGTGTTCACAAGGAACATCATCAATTCACCAATCAGTTATTGATACTCAGAGCGGTTAGCCTAGTCAAGTCCAACAAAATCTCCACATAACTTGAAGTTCATTTCCATCGGAGTGGCCAGGGACTTGCATTCTACCATTCCAAATATTTCCAATAATTTCACGACATATTTTCCTTGAGAAAGGAAAACCTCACCTGGTATTTTCCACATCTCTAATCTTAGGAAGTAATGCATCAAACCAAGATCCTTCATTTGAAACTCATATGCCAACTTCATCTTACACTAGAGCATCACAAGATCACTACATGTCAAGAATAAATCATCAACATATAAAACCAAAATGAAAGGCATACCTTGGACCACTTTGAAGTAGAAGTTAAGGTCAATATTGCTTCTCGTGAATCCAAGCTTCACCTGGTAACTACCAATATGGTTATACCAAGATTTGGGGGCTTGCTTCAAACCATATAGTTCCTTATTGAACTTGCAAACATGAGTTCTCTTGTCCTTCACTTCAAATACCTAAGGTTGCTCAACATATACTTCTTCCTATAGTATGCCATGAAGAAATGCAGTGTTCACATCCATCTGGTGAAGGGGTTGTCCTTGACTTACAGCAAGGGAAACTATAGAACAGATAGTAGTGTATTGGGAAATAGGTGCAAATATTTCATCATAATCTTCTCTCTCATTTTGGGAGAAACCTCTAGCCAATAACCTTGCCTTATATTTCTCAATACTTCTATCAGCTCCATACTTAATCTTATATAGTCACTTTGTGGTCATGGTGGACTTTCCTTTAGGTCTCAAAACAATATCCCATACATCATGCTTCATAATAGACTCATTCATCGGCCATGCCATCCTTCCAAACCTGCTCTTTCACTACTTCTTCAAAAGTGGGAGGTTCATCCTGAATGATGGAACTCATGGCTACAACGTGCCTCTGGTACTGGCATGGATTCTTGCTTTCTCTAAATTTTTATCTGGCAGCGATGTGTCTTTCAGAATCTTGTAATGTATCATGAAGCCAAAGTGGTATTTTCTTGGTAGGGGGATCACTTGGACAAGAATCCAATGGGTCCATAGGCCCCATGGGATCATTAACAAAATCCTTCTCGGATTCTAGCAAAGAAGGACCTTCTAGTATGTCCATGTCATCATCCTTCTTCTCAATAGGAGGAGGTAGAGGAAGGTCCCTTGCTTTTCAAAGGGCAACATCTTCATCGAAAGTTGCATCCCTGCTAAACTCAGTTTTCCTTTGACCAAATGTAGATATTCTAAAGGCTCTAGAAATTTCAAAATATCCAACAAACACACCTTTCTTTCCAGTGGCTTCAAGCTTGTTCCTTTTGTCCTTCAGCACTTGAAAGTATACGGGGTAGCTAAATATTCTTAGATGACCAATATTGGGCTTCACATCTATAAATACTTCTTCTGGAATTTGGTTATCTAGAACTTGATGAGCAACCCTATTTTAAACATAGATAGTTGTATTTGTGGCTTCTCCCCAAAAGAACTTTGGCAACTTTTAGTCATGCAACATGGCTCGGGAAGCTACATGATAGACCCGTTCTTTCTTTCAACCACGCCATTCTACTCAGGATTATATGGTACAATAATATATTACTTAATTCCATCCTCCTTGCAAAAGTTAATGAACTCGTTTGAGGTATATTCTCCATCGTTGTCAAACCTGAATCTTTGATTCTCTTCCATGCTTGATTCTCTAACAACTCCTTGAAGTCCTTGAAGTCCTTGAATATGTCAAATGCTTTGTCCTTATGCTTCAAATATAATATCCATGTTTTCCTAGAAAATCCATCAATGAAGATTATATAACAGAGGTAGCCACCAATGGAGTGCACAAGCATGGGCCCACATAGGTCAGAGTGGATGAGTTGAAGAATATCATTAGTCATGTTTTTACTGGAGGGGAATGGTCCCCTTATGTTCTTTCCACTAGCACACCTTGGACATACACCATCACTACTAGCTTTAACATCGGGCATCCAAGAGACCAACTTTCTTACTTTAGGCAGGGCTTCATAATGTAGGTGTTCCATTCTTCAGTGATATAACTCACTTTGATGATTTCTATCATGAATCAATGCTTTCAATGGTATTCCATTAACTCTATAGAATCCTTCACTTATAGATCATAGGGTGAAAGTATCTCTCATGCGAGATTACATAGGCCAAGTGAGGACCTTCCCTCTTATGAAGGAAACTTTCATCCCTTTTTCTTCCAAGGTAGATATAGATACCAAGTTCTTTAATCTCAAAACATACATAACATCATGAAAAAGAACAAATTTCCTAGATTCCAAATGAAATTTAACAAAACCAAATCCCTTCACATGATAATTAAATTTGTCCCCAAGGATGATCTTTAGGTTGGTCTCCCTCTCAACCATATTTGATAGGACTTCTCAGTATCCAAGGAAATGTTTAGAAGCCCCACTATCTACCAACCAACTATCACAAGAATCTCGAGGAGAGGAACTAAAAATAACTAAAATAAGAATATATTCAAATTGATTAGTAGTTGCATTATTTTCATACCTTGAGCTCCTTGACCTATTTTGAGGATGATGACCTTTCTTCTCGATAATCAGGAGCCTCTTATTATTCTATCATTGAACCTGTTGTTTCTGAAGCCAAGGTTGGATCTTGGAGCATCTATGTTTTCATTCTTATTCTATCATTGAACCTGTTGTTTCTGAAGCCAAGGTTGGATCTTGGAGCATCTATGTTTTCTAACCATTCCCAGGCATAATGACTATGTTTGTGGTAGTTGTAACATTCAACTTTTGATAATTCCCTTTTGAATCTTCTTTTAGAATCACTGGAATCTAGAGCAAGCCTTTTTTATGGTCTCCCTCTTCATTTTCTCTTATTTCCTTGAGCAACAAATGTAATGGGATCTACTTCTTCATGCTTTTGAAACCTCTCTCTGGATATCATCTCGGTTTCTTCTTGAGTACATTTTCCAACAAGCTCAACAAATGTTTGGAACTTGTCATTATTTTTTATAGTAATAATGAAGGTTTCCAAAATAGGAGGAAGGCCTTGAAGAGTGACCAACACCAACTCTCTGTCAGATATAGGCTCACTAACAATCTACAATTGATCCCTTAGTTGAGATATCCTCATGACATAGGATTGCACAAATTTCCCCTTGTTCATCTTCATGTCCTTGTTGATTTTTCAAAGAGAGGATGTGATTCATGTTGACCTCATACATCCCAACCAACTTATCATCATATGTCTTTGGACTTCTACAATTTTCCAATGATATAATTAGAAAATGATCTTTCAATGCATCAATGAGAATTTTCTTTGCTTTGGGCTCACTTTTCTAATTATATTTGGACTTGGTAGCAGCAGGAGAATTTATTGGTGGCTTGGGTACTTTTTCTTCCACATATTCCAAAACATCATTATCATCGAGTATGACTTCCAACCAATTCAAATAGGCTCCTTTTATCTTCTTCCAAAGATGATTTCTCTTGTCTCTCGATTCCTTTGGTTTGTCTTTACCTTAGCTGTTAAAATTGGACAACTATGTCCAAACTCCATGTTGTGATGCTTAGATGAAGATACCAATATTTTTATTGGGTTCTTCTTTCGGAGAGGTGCAAGATCGATCTAAAGATCATCTTGATCCGATGAGAAAAACATTTATTTTGAATTTATTTTTAATACATTCAAAATATGTGCAGGTCGGCCTTAAGCTTTTACACCCCTAGCAAATGTGTCACACACCCTTAGTGATTGATATAAATAAAGTAAAGATTGGAGGACATTTCAATCATCTCATCATCTCACATATTTCTCTCTCCACTTCTGATTGGTTCGAGCTACTTGGAGGAAATCTGCGGTTCACACGTGGAGCAGGGATTTGAAGATATTTTCATTGCAATCAGGGTTTTCATGTTTCATCACAGGTTTGACCGCTCGTTAACTTTAGTAAAAGCATGGTCCAAAGGAGCCGAATTCTGCATTGGAGGCAGAACACCGTACATTTTGGCACAATAACCGAGGTTAAAGTTTGACCGTAGACTGTGCTGCGTTGACTTTGACTTGCTGTTGTTATGTGTTGACTTTCTGGACATCATTGACTTTCTGAACAGCGTTGAATTTTGGGTTGCGTTGGCTTTGGTTGACTTGGATTGTATGATGAGGGTGATGTGACACATATTCTGGGCTGGCTGACCAATAAGACTTTGCTGGTTGAAGCATCCTGCTGATCGTCGTAACGCACCAACACATATATTTTTCTGGCTTATCTTCTATTGATCTACTGGTATGTTCTATCAGCATTTTACTTTATGGTTTATGTGATTGTTGTCTTGTATTGAAGAGAAATTAAAGTTGCATCAAGCATAGAACATCTACATAAATTTACATGGTATCAGAACTGAGGTAAAGAGAAAGTCCTAATTTGTAGCAATCATCGAAGAAGAAGATGGGCTCCTCAAACTACAATGACTTCAAGGTTGATGGAAAATTGATTGGGAAGGATGACTTCCATGCTTGGAAGATGACATTGGATCTTATGTTGGAAGACCAAAATGTCATGGACTATGTGCAAGGTAAACTCCAAGAGCCTCCATCCACTGCAACTGTTTCTGCCAAAACTAAGTACAAGAAGGGGGAGATTAAAGCAAAGCTAATGATCAGGGACTCAATTCACAAGATTCTGGTTGCCTACATCTCTTATCTGGGCACATCCAAAGAGATGTATGATAAGTCAATCAACATGTTCATGGCCAAAAATGTGAGTCAAGTCCTATTCTACAAGAATCAATTGAAGAATCTGAGGAAAGGTAGGGATGAGTCTATTCAATCATATTTTCTGAAGCTGACCGAGATTAGGAACAATCTGCTGGCTATTAGGGAGACAATAGCGATCGAGAGATGGTACTCACCGCACTTGGAGGTCTCCCATATGAATGGCATGTGTTCAACACTACCATTCTCAATAATAATGTGATACCTGACTTTGATGAAGTACTATCAAGATGCGTTCAAGAAGAGACAAGAATGAAGGAAATTTTTCCTAAACTTCTCATTCTAGAAAGAAGAACTTTGGTGGTCCAAAGAAAAAAGGAAGAGCAGGGGCCCAAGGAAAGAAGGACAAGTGTTTCACTTGTCTTAGGCCATGTCACTATGCTAGAGAATGTCCTTTCAAGAAGGATTATCCCGATGATGATGACAACAACAACAACCGGAGGAATGGAAATCAAAGGAACAACAGGTTCAAGGGAAAGAGGAAGGCTCCCTCCGACGGAAATGAGAAACCTTTCAAAAGGTTGAGAAATTCTAGGTATGAGAAATCAAATGTTGTTGATAAAATAAATGAATTCATTCTTGTATCTTCCCTCTCCACTACATATCCACTCGACACTATGGATGTCTGGTTGATAGATAGTGGTGCCTCAAGGCACATCACTAGGTTCAAAGAAGCACTCTCTGATATGGTTGAGAAGGACACTAATCTAGAAATTGTCCTTGGAGATAATGCCACATATCTCGTGAAAGGGACAAGGACTGTGACCCTCCACTTGTTTCAAGGTCAAGTCCTCCACTTGCAGGATGTACTCTATGTACCAAATTTGAAGAAGAACCGTGTGTCTATATCGGCCATGGAAGACAAAGGTTTCAATGTGGCATTCATGGATGGAAAGGTGCGCATGTGGAAGAAGAGCTTCAAGGAAGCTATCACGATTGGGTTTAGAGTTGATACACTCTACCAGGTTGGAGGAAGTCCACTGGGAGCAATGACATGAGATGATATCCGACAGACTGATAATGGCACTGAATATGAGGTGGACGAGCTCAACAAATTTTGCATAGAAGTTGGCATTAAGAGGGAGACCACAGCTGTCTATACTCCTGAGCAGAATGGCGTTGTTGAACGAAAGAACAAGACCATTGTGGAAGCTTCCCATGCAATGATATGTTACCAGGGTCTACTAAATTTTTTGTGGGGAGAAGCTACAAACAATGCTGTGTACATACAAAACCGATGCCCACATTCCGCCTTAGACTCCAAAACTCCCGAAGAGGTTTTCACTGGTAATAAACCTTTCATCTCACATTTTAGAGTTTTTGGATGTCCTGTTTATTTTCATGTGCGGAAAGAGAAGTGGAGCAAGCTGGATGCTTCTGGGAAGAAGGTAATGTTTGTGGGCTACAATGAAACTTCGAAGGCCTATAAAGTTTATGTGCATGGTCAAAGGGAAGTAGAGATACGCCACGATGTCACTTCTGATGAAGACGCTTCCCTGAAGAAAGTAGTCAATATTCCGAGATCTGAGGAAGATCGTGAGGCAAGTCCTGGAAATCAAGAACCAAAGGATGAGACGATGCTCAATGCTGAAGGACCGATGGACCCGATTGATCCACCTCCTTCACTGGGGAAGAGACCATCATGGCTCAGGGACACTCTCAAGGAAGATGAGGGACATACGGCCCCAAGGGGGACATTCCGTGAAAGCAAGAAGCCAAGTAGATACCAAGGGTATCTAACATCCATGAGTACTATTGTACAATCTGAGCCTGGATCTTTTGAGAAAGTCGTAAAGCATCAAGTTTGGAAGGATGCTATGCATGAAGAGTATGATTCCATAATGAAGAATGATGTCTAGGATATGGTTCCAAGACCGGAGGACAAAACATTTGTAACCTCGAAATGACTCTACAAGATCAAGCATGGATCTGATGGAAGTGTTGAAAAGTTTAAGGCAACATTCTTTGCCTGTGGCTTCTCTCAAAAGGAAGGCATAGACTATGATGACATATTTGCACATGTGGCCCGATATACCATCATTCGATCTATCATAGCCCTTGCTTCAACGCAAGGATGGAGTCTTAACACTGTTACCGATGAAATAGGTAACCTGACCTCAAAATGGGAACTCTAGCCCAAAAAGTCTCAAAAAACATGAAAAAACACCCCAAAAACAAAAAGTATGTCTTCCAAAACGCACTTGGTTTTTTTTTAATGTCAAATTTCAACATTTTATAAAAATATGCTAAAAACAAAATTGTTTGTTGAAAAAAGGATTGAAAAAACACCCTCAAAACAAAACCAGTTGATGCTGGAATTAAAAAAAAAAAAATTGTCATAATTTTGACACTTGTAACAATGGAATTAAAGACAACATATTAGGACATTTTTTAAAATCGTAAATTTCTAACATTTTTGATAGATAATGTTAAAGATAAACAAATACATGTCTGAAGGGCTTATCATTCCGATCAATTTTCATCCATGTTAAACATAAAATATCTTGACTTTAAACAACCCCAAAATTGTAATTATTGTCAACCATAACATTAAAGATAAAATTTGGTAGCGCATAAAAACTTTAATGACAAGTTGTAAATCTAAAGTTTTTCAATCTTAAGTTTTCAACATACTTGAACAATGAAATTATGGAGAAATTATAAGACTTAAACAATTTTTAAAAATGAACAAGTAAATGAAAAAATTATCATTGAACAGAAACAAGTAAGAGTAATTTTAATTTTAAAGGATAAAAACTTGTCTTTTTTCAAATCTTAGCATAAGACAAATTTAAATCTAATTTCAACCAAAACCCAAAAATCAAGCATCAAAATAAAGTGTTCCCTTTCAATGATGCATATAATTATTAAAAATTTTAAAAGTATCTTATACCAAATGGTAACAATACATAATATAATGGTAATATCACTGCATAATCTAAAAATTAAACATTAGTTTCTATTTTCTATTTTACTTATAATTAAAATATCAACATTGGTACATTGAATATAACATAAATTATTTTTGTAATTCATTGTTGCATTGTCGATATTCTAAAGAGATGAATTCTTCATAATTAAAATATACAATCCAACAAACATAGAAATGTCTCATAACTTCATGAAAAATGAGATGGAAGTCAAAAAAAAAATTTGAAGTTACCATGCAAACATCAATTACATAAAAGTGTCTTAGATAGTTATTCAAAATCAACCATAGGTTCTGGCACACCATCATAACCTACATCTTCAGATGAATGGATGTATGGCTCGATGCAGATGAAGATGATCCATATTCTTCTCTTTCATCAACTAGTGCTCCATCTGAGTCAACATGCATGCCGACCATTTCAGAGTTCAAAAGTCTTGTAGATCTACGTCTACATTCTGCAGAGTCCCATCTCAACAGTAATTGTTCTAGTAGCAATTTCTTCAAAATATTTATGGTCTGCAACCGAAGAGTTCCTCTCTTTGTTAAATTGAAGTCATACACAAGTATGTCAATATCCTCCAATTTTAAGACATATGTGCGGCAACGATTTATATTTGTGCCCTTTCTTTTTCTCTTTCTGCCAATTCTTTTTTCCACTACCATCTCTAGCTTGTACACACCATTGAAAGGGTGGGTACTTGTGGCATACCAATGTACATCAACAGCTATAATCTCTTCATTTTCATTAATGACCTTTATAACTTTGGCAATCCAGAATGGATAGCCAAGTGGATCTTCATCTGCTAACACTACTATCATGCAACCCTCCTTAAGATCCTGCACAGAACCCCTGTAAAGGTCTTCCATGGCTTCACGTTGTGCACGTGATCTTCTAGAACTAATATAGATTTCTCTTTCCTCTACCTATGGGGAATTAATAATAGCTTGAGGCTGTTGTTGTTCAACATTGTGTGTTTCCTGATGTTCATGTTCATTTGACATATATTGTGGCCAAAAAAAATGAGTCTTCAAAAGCGTATCCTCATTTATTGATCTTGAAATCATATCACTTTGATTACTGAAAAAAGACACCCACCAAACTGAATCAGCAACATCGAAGTACTCATATGTATCTCAAATACATCTTTTAATTTCCTCTAGACATTCAGAATAATTTGTCTCTCTTGTGCCTTCGTGCATTATGGAGTTCAGCAACTGACTGTAATAACAATATCTTTGATGAAAATATTGGACGCTCTGGAATGAACTTCAAAAATGCTAAACCTGATGATCGTCCCCATTCTTCAACAATTGAATACTTCTTGCCCCATATAAGTGTTATCCCATCAATTTTTTTGATACGAAATTGATGCTGGAAGCTAATGTCGTTAAGTTGTTCAATGCATTTCTCCTCACCATGTGATCCAAAAATAAACCTTCGCATGTCAATAGTTTCTTCCAACACATGAAAAAAAGGCTCTGGAATGTACGATTTCTTAATACATTCAATTAATGATGGCAGGCTCCCAACACCTTTCCTCCTCAATGTTACTGAAAAACGACTGAACATTTGATCAATATGATCATGAGTATGTCCAACAAGAAGGAAACCAACCTTTATCTTTTTAAAAATCCCCAATTCAACGAGCATGTTTAGATACCCAAAAAGAACTTGATTTTTGTTCTCACGACTTGTGTTGTCTAATTGTAAATACAAAACTTCAGGAAGAATCCTAGACCAATGAGTAAGCACATCATGGATTATAGTTATGGTCAGATTTGCATCATTGTGAATATTTGGAGTTGTGAAGAAAACTCTTGGAAACATCTTCTCATTAAATACCATACAACCAACCAAGTGAAACTGAATGAAATTTTCCTCCTGTAATTTTTTTGGCGTGCGAACAAAATGTGGAAGAAGTGTTTTCTTTTGGTCCATACCATCAATTATCAATCCCAGATATTTATTTGGATGATCATAACACTTCTTTCGATGTTTATACAACTTTTGTCTTTCACTTGTTTGCTGATTGCGATGGTCTTGAAGTTCTTTGACAACGGAATCTGTACATAAAATAAAAGAAACATATGAATAAATATATTTTCATAGTTGATAAGTATCAAATTTTAAAAAACAATGTTTTGAACACATACCTCTTTCTACCCCTTGACATTTATCTCTTTTTGCTTTAAAAGAAGCACATGTGCTGCAAATCCCCATCCTTGTCTTCTTAGGAATACAAACATTGTTGAATTCAGTTTTCCATATCCTTGTAAAATAAGAATATGTAATAAAATTACCAATTCCTTCAACAACTTCTGCATAATCTTTGTATAACATGAATATTTCTCGTCTCGAGAAATTATCTGGAATATGTATTGTGTCTTTATTTGGCATACACTCTCCATGATTTGAAAAGAAGTCTTTCATCCATGTCTTAGCAGTACTTGCAAACGGCCCCACATCCCGTTTATAACGTGCTTCTGAATAATATGTGGGATCCCTTTCCAATCTATCATGGATTCTTGACAAACGACAATTACCAATTGAATGCAACATTTTGAACTCCTTTCGACAACATTCACTTGAAATCAAATGAATGACAAAACTTCTTTTTGTGAGATATTTTGTCCTTGCCCTTGTATAACTGGAATGCTTTGGATTGATATGAAAAGGTCTACTCCTACTCCTAGTTGCAATATTTGCTTGCAACGGCTTCATCATTCCATCATCCTTTGTAAAAGTAGTTTCATCACCATTAAGAGGAATATTATCCCCACTATCATCATCCTCAACATAGTTAAGAAATTCATCAACATCATTGCCTGGAAAATTTTCTTTACCATCATCAGTTGAAGAAAACATTTCACAAGAATCATCGGCACTTTTGTAACCCCGACTCAAAAGAAATTCTTCACCATCTTGACCCATGCTTTCAAATTCTTCCCCGGGAGGATTCAATTCTTCATCACCATGAGTGTCTTTGAAATGGTCACTTGGAGAAAATGCAATATTCAGATCTGTGCCTCTAAAATTATCATTTGCAAGAAACTCTTCATCCTCCCCTTTCTCAGTGGTGCTCTCATAATCCTTGGGATTAGGCATAAGTGGAAGCTTTGAATTTGTATTCACTAGAATTTCTTCATCCTGCCCCTCCCCTTCCTCACTGAAGCTCTCATAATCCTTAGGATTAGGAATAAGTGAATGCCTTGAATCTATATTTATTGAAAATTCTTCATCCCCCCCTTCATCAGTGGTTAAATTATAATCGTTATGATTAGGATGAAGTGAAAATTTTAGCTTTGGAAATTCATCCCCGTCTTCATCAGTGGTGCTGGCATAATCCTTAGGATTAGGATGAAGTGGATATTTTGATGCTGCAAATTCTTCATTCCCCTCTTCCTCAGTGGTGCTGACATAATCCTTAGGATTATGACGAAGTGCATATTTTGACTTTGCAAATTCTTCATTCCCCTCTTCATCTGTGGTGCTGACATAATCCTTAGGATTAAGACGAAGTGGAAATTTTGACTCTGGAATTTTTTCATCCCCCTCTTCATCAATGGTGCTTGCATAATCCTTAGGATTAGGACGGAGTGGATATTTTGACGCTGTAAATTTTTCATTTCCCTCTTCATTAGTGGTGCTGGCATAATCCTTAGGATTGGGACGAAGTGGATGTTTTGACTCTGAAACATTATCATTCCCCTCTTCATCAGTGGTGCTCGCATAATCCTTACGATTAAGACGAATTTGATATTTTGACTCTGGAAATTTTACATCCCCCTTTTCATCAGTGGTGCTGGCATACTCCTCAGGATTAGGATAGAGTGGATATTTTGACTCTACAGATTCTTCATTCCCCTCTTCATTTATTGTTCTTGCATAATCCTTAGGATTAAGCTGAAGTGGATATTCTTCATCTCCCTCTTCATCAATGGTGTCCTCATAATCCTTGGGATTAGGACGAAGTGAAACTTTTGACTCTGGAAATTCTTCATCATGCCCTTCATCACTGTTGCTTTCATAATCCTTAGGATTAAGAGTAAGTGGTATAATTGGCACTCGATTTACATAAATTTCATTTTGCTGCGCCTCATCAATTTTGTTCTCATCATCTTTAGGATTACGACCAAGTCGATTTTTTTGACTCTCTATTCATGGTGAACGAACTCCCGTTATATTCATCACTCTGAATAGAGTTGTTGCGTGACGAAGATGTTGATGTTGTACAAAGAAAAACTTCGCTATTAGAAGAAACCATGGCTTTCAACAATAATAGGTTGAATGATACAAATTCCTCTCCCACTTACAATATATAGCTTAAAGACTGAAAATTTCCCTCCAAAAAAATTCGCGAAAAAATTTCCCTCCAAAAAATTTCGCGAAAAACTTTCCCTCCAAAATTTTCATTTCATATATTTGGTACAAATATTAATCAAAAAATGTATTTAACATTTTTTTTAATAAACTGTTTATGTTGAAATATTTTACCGATATTTATATTCAAAATATCCACAAAATATTTCTATCATGGATGCCTTCCAAACTAAAAATAATGTTTTTATTTGAATGATTTAACATTGAATAGATGTAAGTATTAACTATAATATTACTATAATACCTACATGCAAATATTAACTATTTTAACTATAATGACTACATGTAAATATTTTAAATTTTAGATTTTAAACTTACGTTATATTCATCTAAAATATATTTCAAAATTTATTAATAAACTGTTGGTCTTCAAATATTTCACCATACTTTCTATTCAAAATATTCACAAAATATTCCTTTCATGCATGCCTTCGAAACTAAAATAATTTTCTTATTTGAATGGTTTAAGATCGACTACATGTAAATATTTACAAAAATAACAACATGTAAATATTAACTATTTAAACTATAATATTAACTATAATTAACTACATGTAAATATTTTAGATTTTAAAATTTAATCCCATGATTTTAAACATTGATTACATGTAAATATTAACTATGATAACTAAATGTAAATATTAACTATTTTATCTATAATATTAACTATAATTAACTACATGTAAGTATTTCATATTTTAATTTTTAATCTGAGATTATATTTGAATTATTCAACATTCAGTATATGTAAATATTAAATAAAATATTAACTATGATAACTACATGCAAATATTAAGTATTTTAACTATAGTATGAACTATAATAAACTAAATGTAAATATTTTAAATTTGAAATTTTAATCCCACATTCGTTAAACAGTAAACCAATCAGACAATATTCGCTATATAATAAAAATGATTGTTTCTATTCATCACATCACATCAAGTTTTCTGGTATTTGTTAGAGCAAATTTCTAGAGGTGTTGCGTTGGCATTGGTAACTTCGTGGAGGCATTGCATTGGCATTGGAGGCGTTGTGTCGCTATTGGTAATTTTGTGGAGGTGTTGCATTGGCATTGGTAACTTCGTGAAGGCATTGCATTGGCATTGGAGGCATTGTGTTGCTATTCGTAATTTTGTGGAGGCGTTGTGCTGGCATTGGTGACAGCAACTTTTTGCATTTCAAAGGTTAGTTTTCCTTCTATTCTGTCAATT